>CM045761.1:100689877-100936391 GCA_025200525.1 Camellia lanceoleosa | reverse complement strand
CGACTAGACTAAGATCTATATGGTGTGTGAGTTTAACATCATTCTTTAGAAGAGTTACTCAACTATAGCATGCATTCGTACTGCATGTGCTTATTGACCCGTTAGTGAGGTGAGAGAATGAATCCCTGTTTCTTCACCGTATGAGTCCTAAAAGTCATTTTTTCCAATGACTTCACTTTGTGCCTTTTGTGACCTTTGACTATGTCATAAGATGAGGAGTTGATGTTCGGCTACTTTAGTATGTTGTCTGCGGTCATGTATGATTCGACTTTAAAGGACATTACTGGGGAAGCGGTCAATTCCAAGTCAAATGACATAAGGGTGAAGGGAAGATCATCTAATTCTATATCTCTGCTCTATATTCACTGTCGACAACTCACATCGCTCTGTATGGGATGCTGATTAGGTGTGAATATAATACGGGACCTAGAAGGGTCAAACATGCTCTTTGAGGGATTAAAGATGTTTTGGACTGATGTAGCTAGATGATCTGGGTAAATAAGACACTATTTTTATTCTTTTTGGGTTGATGTCTCTATGCTGGCTCATATTGAGTCTCTTGTATGAGCCCTATATATGAGTGTTCTCAATTTATCTTCATTGGCTAGTATGAGATTGTTCAATATTTTGGGAGATTGAGATAGAGATGTGGCATTGTCATGCCAACTCATGTGTGAGTGGAAGGTGTTAGAAGTTGGGCGCGGTATTAGACTTGGATTTGGGCACCCATGTGGCATGACCCATAACCCATTCAAATTACCCATGCAATTTGAATTTGAATTATTATCTATCTTATTTAGATAACCCACTATCACTATCTATATCTATCATATCTTATCAAGAGATATGGATAGATGGTCAACCTCAGATATCCTCACGATATATGGGATGTGGGATGAATCAAATAACGAATGAATTTTTCCCATACTCTCTCTCTCTAACTCTCTCCCATTAGAATAACGATCAAGCCTTTGCACTGTAATTAGAGTAGGTAATAATCATACTGTGGTATCACTCCATTGCCGGGTGTTCTTAATTCATGGTTGTGAAGCACGTGATTTACCCACAAGTTTCTTTGTTTCAGATTCTATCACATAAGGTATGGTTTGAATCCATTTATCTGCTGCGTTATCTATATATTACACAATTGTTTCATGCCACTTTACACTTGGTGGTACCTTTTTACAAGCATTAACTCACTTTTTAATCCCAACAATAGGTTGCTTCAGTTGAGTGGTTCCACCCCCTTAAGATGCTTATCACGATAAAGGCAAATAATGTTGTTTCTTTTACCCATAACTATTTTAGTATGGACCCATGCATGATCATCTGACCTTGCAGGTTCGAAGGGCACTGATGTAGTGGCACTTGCAACAAAACTAGTTATTTTGTTCCTAAAAAAATAAAAATGCAACCAAGATCACATAAAAGTAAACATTGCATTGTATACATCATCTTTTCAATTAATGTAAATAAATAAGCTTCATAATTACTGCATATGCATAATGTTTGAATTATTGTAAATAAATATGCTCCTTCTTTGAATTAATGTAAATAAATATGTTTCTTAAAAGTAAACATTGCATTGTTCTCTTAAGACCCATGGGTGTCGAGACCATGGACGTCTATACCTCGACTGATTGTAGAAGGGCAACAAAATGGGACGGTGAATGAACTCATATATTTGATTCAGCAAGGTGGAAGGTGGATTAACTTTAGGAATTGTTTGTTGAAAAGGATGTGCAATGCATAATGTCACTCATTTTCTCGCTAAAGGAGATGGCGGATAGGTGGACTTGGCATTTTAGTAGAGACAGCTTGTATAATGTAAGCTTAGGTTATCAAATAGCAATTGAATTACATAGAGAGGCAATGCTAAAGCAGAGAGAGGGGTTTGATCAGTGGGGAGACCAATCTAACTAAAGTTTGGGATAGTTTGTGGCCGTTGAAGTTTCCTAGCAAAATTAAACATTTCTTGTGGAAGTGCTGTCATGGTGTTTTGCTTGTTATGGAGGTTATTCTTAAAAGAATGTGGATGTGCAAGGATTATGTTCGTTGTGCTTTGATACTCCAGAAACAGTGCTACATCTGTTGGTGGGATATCCTTTTGCTTTTCATACGTGTTATTTACCGCCTTTACGAATCGGTATGTCGTACGTGTAGGGTAGATCCTTTTTGGAGTGGTGAGCTGCGATTATTAAGAATTTCAAGGGGGTAGAAGAGAGTGAATTGTCACGACCCAAACCCGCCCCTATGGATTTAGCACTGTAACCGGCCAGTAATCCAAGATTACCGAAGACCTGCTTACAATAAGACAGTATAACAGAGTACAGGGGCATGGCGGAAGCCAATACAGTAAATAAATAATGTCCAATGAGTTGTGACAGTCTGTATGCCAAAAAGATTTTTCATGCATATAAACATTCAGTACAGAACAGTTATGCACAATATTTACAATCATTCAGTACAGGGATTTAATCCCTACTAAACAGTACAGCACAGTCTATACGGTAATACAAAAGTGATGCAGACAAACGGGTAATAAAACACCCTAAGATAGCTTATGCTCGAAACCTCGCAGTGAGGCATGGTGGTTGGCTTGACAAAACTGGAGTTTACCCCGACGCCTCTAGCTTTGATCGGTGCCTGTACACCTACATATATATATGAACAGTGAGCTAAAGCCCAGTGAATAACATAATGCGTAAAGGGGTTTAGAATGAATGTCCTTACAGTAATGAAAACGGTTCATTTCAATCAAGATATCATTGTTCAAGACAAGAAACAAATATATGTGGTACATCCATTAGCATAACAAGAAACAAGGGTCTTAAAAGACCTAACAATAAATGATGGCCATCAATTAGTAAATGAGTGGTTCCAACGAGGGAATCGACAGATCTTCGAATAAAGAATAAAGAAATAAGAAAAGCTAAGGATGCCACAGTACAGTTCAGAAATAAAGGACATACATCCATTCAGTAATCAATTTCAATTCAGTAAACAGTTCAGTTCAGTATTCAGAAGATAATCATTTTGAACATATCTTTACACAATTGTTACTCACACAGTTCTGGGCTACAGTGAACTACAGCGTCTCCTCGGAATGCCAACCCTATAAAGTTAACAGATTAAACACACACTAAGTTTTACAGTTAGGAAAGATAATAACTAAATCCCTAAATTTGCCTCGGTGTGTTCTACATCCATATCCTCCTTAAAATGCCTTAAACTAGGCCTAAGAATGCCTAGGATGGGATGAGGATGCAAAGATGCACTTAGAAAACATTCTACAAAATTTGCTGAAAACAGGGGTCTCGCTCGAGCGAGGATTTCTTCGCTCGAGCGGACATACGCATAAAAGATCTCGCCGGCGTGAATTTTGCCGCCGAGCGATCGGTGGTGCTACAGTAAAAATACTGGATGCTCAAAATTTACACTCGATGCTCGCTCGAGCGTGAGACACAGTTCTCCGCTCGAGCGTACACCTACGCGCACCAAGATTCTGAGAGCTTGAAATTTACGCTCGAGCCACCATTCCATCGCTCGAGCGTAGCTTAGAGTAAATGGTGGTCACTCGAGCGTAGAAGCCAAATTCTTGAATTTTCAAATTTGCCTCCCAAGCTTAAACCAAGCATTCCTAAGCTCAAAACTCGACCTCTTGGGCCCAGATTCTGGAAAACACAACTAAACTCAATATACAACAAGTTTCAAAGCTCAATTTGGGAATTTAAAGCCCAAGGGTGAGTCAATTAAATCCAAATTTCAAACCCATTTTCATGAACGTGAAGAACATGCAAACATGTATGAATTCAAATCATTTCAAAGCTTCAATTTGATGCTCTAATGAGCCAATTGTTCCAAAAACAAGTTGAAAACATGGACCATTGCAAAATTATGAACATGCATGTGAGGAATGATAAATTACAACCTCAAAACTTCAAATTAAAGGCATGCATGCATGAGCTAGGCTCTAATTTGACATATATGGACCAATTCAAGGCTCAAATCACTAAGGATGCAAGAACTAGGCATGCACAAGCTTAAACACAACAATGAGAGGTTAAATTCCTTATCTAGAGCTTCAATTACAAGGTGAGGAAGCTTAATTTGCAACCTATGTTCCAATTCCTTTAATTACCAAGCAATTTACAAGCAAAATTGAGATGAAATCAACTCCTCAAGTCTCTAAGGTCGGCAATGAGCAAGAAATGGCTGAGCAAATGTGTTATGTGATCAAGTGAAGGCTCAAATGTGTGTGAGATAGTGGGCCATTAAGTGGTATTTTGGTAATTAAGCTCAATTTGGGCATTTTGTCAATATTTAATCTAATTTAATCATACCAAATAAATTTTTAGATAATTACACCATAAATCACATAAATTACAATGATCATACAACACTATTCGATTTCGGGTTCGACCGCCGATAAGGCCTTCAATTTACAGTTTAAACACATATACACGAACAGATAATTAGACAATCAACAGATAGAAACACAATACAAACAGATACAGTCAATTAATCAGTTTCAGATTCCAGTCGGTCAGTTCAGTAGTTCAGTCAGTCATAATCAGTCTTAGTTTAGTAGTAATCAGTATTAATCAGTAATCAGTGATGAGGGTTATTACATGAATAGTGTTTAGTGATAATAGCTTCAGTGTTGTGGCGGATATGGAAAGGGTGTAACTGCCTTCACTTTGAGAATAAGATTTTTGAACTTGATCAAGTCTGTCATTGTACTATTAAGGATGCTTTAGTTTACAAGAGGGCTAATAGTAAGCTAGAAGGGCCCTAGTGGCTGCGAGAGGTGGGTCGCGGTCTATTGTTGTGTGGAATAAGCCATCGATGGAGTGCCAAAACTTAATGTCGATAGGGCTACATAAAAGAATCCGAAAGAAGGAGGGGTGGGGATTGTGGTTAGAAATTTTGCTAGCCATTTTATTGCAGCCCGCACTTTATCGACTGATTTGCAATTCGTTAGTGGTGGAAGCTATGGCGGTAAAGAAAGGCGTGCGTATAGAAGTTGATATGGGTTATCAATCTATTTTGGTGGAAAGTGATTTGCAATAAGTTATTAATGGGTCGATTGGCAAGGGATATAGAGACTGTAGGGTGGCAATAATTTTGAAAAATGTGAGAGAGTACAGTAATTTCGGCTGAGACTTACCGAACTCTGATGTCAAATCCATCACTACCATCGGCGGAGAAGCGGTTATCAAACCCACCACGTCATCGACTCGTCTGTGAGTCTTTTCTAAAAAATGGTAGATAGGAAGATAAAGATATATATATATATATATATGGGTTTTAGAGATAGAACAATGGGTTCGATTTAACAGATAAACACACATGTCCTTGTGAGAAGTCTACATTTGTGAAATAATTTAGTGAAGAATCCTTTTATTGTTTTGGAAGATATTTTATTTCCAATTTACCCTTTAATTTATCTGTTGACCTTTTTGTTATCTATCTATTTTTTTGACTATCTGTTCAAATTTATATATATCTGTTAATTTTTTTTTGTCTATTTGTTTAAGTTTTTGCCTTTATCTGTTCAAATATCTATCTAAATTTTATTATCTATTCAAACTTTATTATTTGTTCAATTTTTACCTTGAATTCTATTTATCTGTTCAAATCTTCAACCTATCTGTTTAATTTTTTGAATAAACATGAAGGCACAAACAAATCTGTCTATTCAACAACAACAAAAATATTTTTCTGCCACTATCTGTTATAATCAACAACAACAACAAAGCAAAAATATAGATCAATAACAACAAAGAGAAAATACATATCAACAACAATAACAACAAAGAAAATATATAGTTGAACACAAAAAATAAAAAAATTTGAAACAACAAAACATTAAACACAAATCAACTGAGATCGATGGTCTTTCTTACTGAAGGTTTCGTCATAGTGGATGGAGGACTTGTTCTTGTCAGAACTAAGATATATATTTATATATATGTAACTTTGAACACAGCCCAAGGCTTCGTCATAGTGGAAGCTTCCGTTGTGAGTGTCGATTACTCACTTTAGAGTAGGCGAAGCTACAGCAGTTGAGAAAGAAAAAACCCTAGGGTTGGCTATGAGGGGAAAGACAAGGATTAGATTGCTATCGATCTGTAAAAGAACCCAGATATGTAAAAGAACACATTTGAAGATCAAATCAACCACATACCTCTATAGATCTATCGGGAAAAATGTGAGAGAGCAATGAATCTGTAGAAGACGATGAAAGAGTCAATAGATTTGAAGGGAGGCATGAGCGAGATGAATTTGAGGGAGAAGATTTTAGTTATAGATCTGCAAAACCCTAACCCTAGGGCTTTCAGAACAATGATCTTCAAGGGAACTCGAGCAGTAGTGGCGAAGAATGCAAGACGGCAAATCCAACTGTGTTCAAAGCTGCAATGCTAGTAAGAGTGGTTAAGGAACCAGAAGTGCAGGCGATCGAATATGAAGTCATGGTGGTAACGATGGGACTCATGGCCGAAGTAATAGGAGGAACGGAGTAGAGCGTGAGTTGATATCTTCACCAGAACAACTGATGGAGTCTCAGCGGCCTTTGGTGGCGACGCCATCAAAGATTTCATCGACGTAGACCTAGCCATACAGAGAGAGAGAGAGAGAGATAATCGCTTGTAAGGGTTTGGAAAAACAATATATATGTAAATGGATAATTTGGTAATTTTGCATAATTTATTCTTATGGATAAAGTATTTTGAAATGTGGATCTTTAGACCAAAAAAAATTCAAAATTAAATTTATGAACGGTGTCCAAATAAAATTTGTGGTGATGGTGGTGGTTGAAGAGTGTGGAAATGAATGGGATAAGTCATTAATCGGCCCAGGTGTGGGTTTGGCCATACAATTATATCATAAATGAAAATTGAAAATTTGTGCAAATAGGTAAAGCCCATGCCTATATGAGCCCATTTTGGACAATGGGACCTCTCAAATGAGTCCCAAGTTCGAACGCACGCACGAAGTGAAAATAATAGAAATAGGAA
Source organism: Camellia lanceoleosa (assembly GCA_025200525.1). Classification (NCBI taxonomy): domain Eukaryota; kingdom Viridiplantae; phylum Streptophyta; class Magnoliopsida; order Ericales; family Theaceae; genus Camellia; species Camellia lanceoleosa. The sequence goes on along the minus strand of CM045761.1, from coordinate 100,929,369 downwards.
AAATTCTATTTCCACACATCCTTTCATCTTTATGCACATCATATCTCAATTCACACACTTCCGAATCAGGTATATATTATTATTCTTATTCCACACACCACATGTTCTAATTATAACCCTAACTCAAATATTGTACACATACCAGCTAAATAGGTTTTCACTAATTTTAAAACATAGCCATACACTCGTTGAAGACTCATCAACAATGAGAGTTACGATGATTAGTAGATAGTCGGCTATAATGTAATCATTTTGTTTTGCCTTTAGTTGAAGACACATAAAGTTAGGTTTTCTCATTATGCCATTTACACAAACAACTCATGCTCATGAATGATATATATATATATATATATATGTGACAACCCCAATATGCATATCATAATTACATTTATTTAATTGTGTGTGAATTTTAAGTTATGATGTGTGCTTTATGATTAATTTGTGAATATCTGTTTGATTTGAAAACTATCTATTATAATTTTTGTTCAGAATTTGAAATTGAAGGCTTAAACGATTTCAGAAGTCGAAATTTACAAGATGATAGACTAATTGGAATTTTTAGAACCATTTGAAAATTTTGATTAAAAATTTATTCAATTTAGTAAATTAAGCTTTGTTTAATTAGTCTTGAGCCTTAATTAATTAGCCTAATGTCCTAATTAGTGTATAAGCTAATCAACATGTAGATATATGTGAGTTAATAAAGCAATAAGCTCAATTTCATTCTTAAATCTGCTAGACAGTTTTAGAGAGAGAGAGAGAGAGAGAGCTCATCTAGAAAGAGAAACTGTGTTTGTGTTGAATTGATGAAGAATTGAAGAAGCTCAAGGGATGTCATCTCTAATTGTTGAAGATTAAGGCTTTTGGTAAGAATTGCAACCATAATTATTGAAAATGATCCATTTTAGAGTTGATTTCATGGAGTAATTAGGATAATTAGGATCATTTGCATGTGTTTTGTAAAAGATTGTCAAGAAGATGATGAAATTTGAAGTAGCTCTACATGCATGCATGATTATGTAATGTTTCACCATTTTGAGTTTGAATTCTATCATTCATGTTGGAGTTGGAAGTTAATTTGCACATGCATCATTGATTTCTAAAGCTTTAAGGGTTTTACTTCATGAATTTGTGAGTCAAGTTCATATTTTGAAAAGTACAAGAAAAGAGTTGCAAAAATCTTACATGTATGAAGTTTTGGTTTGCATGTTTGTCAATTAAAGAGATTTTGAGCAAATAGTTTTTAAAAGGGTCATGTATTTGAGTTTTCTAAAGTGTTTCCATGTTTTTGAGCAAGCCATGCATGACCCTATATTTTGAATTAGTGTTTGAAAGCTCAATCTTTCAGTTTTGAAACCCAGAATTCATACATACTGCTTAAGCGGTAAAGTTACCGCTCGAGCTCACTTTGCATGCATCCAACATTTTTGCAAAGCATTTCAGACCGCTCGAGCAACTAATGATCTGCTCAAGCAAACTCAGTATTTCCATGCATTTCGCTCGAGCAAGTAAGTGATGGCTCGAGTGTACATTCAGGCCATCTAGTAGTTTTGTAAACCTCTCTAATCGCTCAAGCGACCAAAAGTGCGCTTGAGCAAAGACCTCTGTTTCAGTATATTTTGGCAAGTTATCATGTGTTCATATCTTCGTCCTCATGTCTTTCTGAGCATTCTTAGGCATGAAATATGACTCATTGAAGAATTAATAAGTAAGAAATCGATATGAGTAAATGAATTAGAAAAGAGAAGATAAGTTATTCGATTCGAACATTCAATGCGTATGGTTATGTGAATGTGTAGGTTAGAACGTCAAGTGGAACATCAAACTAATCAAGGTGAGTAATGTCTTTGTAAAGAAATTTTTGTATATATAAGAGATATTCGATAAAATAAGTATTTTTTGAAATAATAAAATACGCTATGAATTTCCATCATGCATACGATGTGATAAATTTCCGAATAAGTGTTTCACCAAACGATGAGATATGTTATGAAACTCCGAATTGTGTACGATATGATATGTTTTCCAAATATGAGATTTGGTTAAGAATGAATGAGTTTCCTTTTGAAACAATTATTGTGACAACTTGGAAAATGTACTTTGATCTCCGGTAATTTTCATTCTGTCTTCGACTCGTCATGTAATGCTCTATATATAGCTTATTCGGTTTTAACCCAACCCTTTTTGTATCTTGGACTCGGGTTTCTTGGTTCTATGTTGTTGTATATGTATTATTTCCCTTGTATCTCCTTAAATTTGGCTATTGGGTTGTTGCAATTGCATTTGGGACAGGTTGGTTGTTTAGTTTCTAAACTTTTGTTGCCTAAATTTTTGCTCCTCCACTTGAGTGGCACTTCTTGTGCTCGAGCGGGCTTTGCAAACTTTCAATACTTTTGCATGTCTGCATGTCACGACCCAAACCCGGCCCTATGGGTTTAGCATCAGAACACCAAATCTGAGATTAATCAAGCGCCCCAATCAAGAAAAGAAATTCTGAGCGGAAGCCAAAGAAGCCAAAACAAGAAATAACTAGTGTCAGAGTAGAAATATTTTATGCAAAAAACATTTTCTATAAATTTATGCATTCAAACCCGATGCATTCAATCACAATACAAGATTGATTTCATCCCAGACACGACCGATAACAAGATAAAGAAGTAACAAGATGAGAAACAAACAACAGTAGCACAAGAGGGAGACAACAAAGACAAACACAAAACAAAGCCATGGCATGGCATATGCCCAACCTCACAAGGAGGCACAAAGGCACAAAGACCAATCCAAAAATTGGACCAATCCACGCCCTCCTAGCTCCGAGTCTGGTGAGCACCTACATATATATAAACAAGGAGCTAAAGCCCAAGGTAAAGAGGTTATGAATGATGTCACAAAGAATGAAAATCAATTCATTATACAAATTGCAATCTTCAATTTTATTTCACCAATCAAGATTTCAATCAATCGGGCCATACGTGGTCGTACATCCATTAGCCTATAAACAGGGTCCAAAAAGGACCGGGGCATACTGAACCAAATAATAACAATAATGATATCAATCAAGCCTGTTCGCGAGAAACAGATCAGAATACACCACAGGTGCTATGCCACAATAGGACCCTCAGAAATAGGACATACATATTCATTCAATAAACAATATTAGTTCAATATTTCAATAAATTCAGCCTTGGATTCAAAATAAAAATCATTTGAACATACCTTTACACAATCTGTTACTCACTGTGATTGGACTATCAGAATAAAGAGCTGGCCCTAAGAGAGTCAAAACAATCAAATAGAACACACGCTAAGTTACGCTTTGGAAAGGATGATAATTAAATCCTAAATTCACCAGGTTGGTTCTATGTCTACATCCTCAATAAGATGCTCTAAACTAGGCCTAAGAATGCCTAGGATGAGATGCAAAAATGCATTTAGAACAAAAACAATTTCAGAATTTTCGCTGACAGGCTCCTCCGCTTTTCCGAGCGCAGCGGACAAGCAGACACCGCCGAAAACCCACTTTCCGGGCATTCCGCCCGCTGAAAGCTGCGATGAAAGGTGCAAAAAAATCGATGCGCGATTTTCGCTCGGCTGTTAAAATCTCGCCGAAACTGTAAACAATGCAAGAAAATCTTGGAGAGCATTCCCGCGCTCGGCGGCCGTGGTGACGGACGTCCAAAATCTGGAAAAATCATTTCGACTTACGAAGTTCAAGTTTGAAGTTTTGATGCTCCAAATCCGATCCTCTTGGGCCATTTTACGAAAAACCCTTTCAAACACATAGAATAACAAGTTCTAAAACTCAATTTAAGAAATCAAGGCCCAAGGGTGTTTCAATTAAACTCAATTTCAAACCATTTTCAAGAACACACTTCAAAAACATGACATGCATGATCTTTAAAACCAATTTTAAGCTTCCAATCATGCTCAAATGAGCTCAATTCTTTGAAAAGCAAGTTGAAAACATGGACTATGACAATACCATGAACATGCATGTGACAAATTGCCATGAACTCAACTTCAAACTCACCAATATAAACAACATGCATGAATTTGACTTCAATCCAACATATATGAACATATATATCATGTTTTAGCTCATACAATGATGCATGAAACATGCAAGAATGAGGTTTAAACTCAACAAGGAGAAGATGAAAATTCACAAGTCTAAGTCTCAAACAAGTCTAGCAATCCACATCCATGCCTCAAATCTTCTTCTAGCAAAAATCAACAAATGAAAATTCCCTTCCTCAAGATGAACTCTCTCTCTCTCTAACCTCTTCTATGGTGGGTTATGGGGCTCAAATGAGCTGAATGTTTCTCCTTTTAGTGTATAAGGTTCAAAGGTGTTTCTCCATAATAAGGTGTGCATAATAAACAATGGCTCCACTCAATGGCATTTTTGATGATTAAGTCAAACCGTAATTAACTCAATTCAATCTAATTTAATCATTCTAATCAATTTTGATAAAAATATCATTAAATCACAAATATTATGCTGATTACTGATTACAAAACATCAAACAAAGCGGTTTCTAAATCGGCCTTCAATTAGCGATTTAAACATAAATGCATAAACATAATCACATAAGTCATCAGATACAATATGTAATTAAATAGACAAACTCATTCGGTTTGATTTTGATTCGATTCGTTTGTTGTTGAGTTCATCGATTCACTTATCGTCATTAGCGATTCGTTTAGCAATGATCGATGGGTAATTGATGGGTTTAATGATGTCGGTCACGAGGGTTGTTACACTGCAAAACTACCGAGAGAGTGTATTCCATGCTCGAGCGGGTGTGCGCTCGAGCGATGTTCTTCTGTCTACAAAACTACTGGATGTGTGTATTCTGAGCTCGAGCATCACTTCTTACACTCGAGGGGAACAACTTATTGTGTCTGATGCTCGAGCGCCAACTCTTGCACTCGAGCAAACTGTGTGTATATCAGTTCGTAACAATCACATTTTATATCATTTTTTCATCTTTTTCTCTCTCTAAAAGTCTTCAAAATCCTAGATCTTGAGTTTCTCTATCTAAAACTCATCTTCTCTGTACTATTTCACTTAGATCCGTTGCCCTAGTACCTTTGAGAAAAAGATAAAGCATTCTTAGAGCTCTGTCTTGATCCGAATAAAGCTTGGTTTCGGCGCTTTTGAAGTTTCTCTCTTACTCCCTTGATCTTCTAAGCTTAAGGTAGGGACTTCTATACTATTCTATAAGTTTTAACTTTGTTATTTGTTGATGGGTAAGAAATGTTGAGACTTGTTATGATTTTGAACAAACCTAAGGTTTTGGGTTAAAATCAAAAGAAGGGTTTTCGAATTAACGCATTGGAAATGGTTTTGGGAATAGATATGAGCTTGTGTTGTGTTAAAATGGTTGACTTTGGTGTTTGGAATGAGATTGGAAAAAAATGGAGTTTTGCGCTAAATGTCTTGAATAATTATATTGTATAAATAATGAAATTGGTATTGGAAATATGAATTTGGATGGATGTTTATATAAATGGTAGGATTAGATATGTATTATCTCGCACCTATGGAAATTTGGACAATTTATCTGTTATAAAGATTGTATATCTGTTTAGAAATATCTATTTTGGGCTATCGGTGGAGGATAGCCAGGATTGTTGTAGAAATTGCATGTAGATTAGGCAAATTGAAACAAATTACTTAGTTATTATCATTGAATATGATTATGATTTATATACATTGTACATGTATGATGTTTATGAGGAGAAAGGGGATGTACTCCATATTTGGGAGGAGAAAGGTGATGGACTCCATTAAACTAAGTTAGCCTATGTGTCCAGGGTGAAAGTCCCGAAAACCACGCGTATACATGGGTGTCAATTCTCGTGAACGAAATTTCCGTAAAATGGCAAGTTAATGTATTTTGTATAATAAATATGTTGGTTGGAGGCCTATGGGGTGTATCCTCTGTTTGGTTGACTAAATGAAGTGGGTATAACTAATGGATTGAGATGTAAGTTTGACATAACATGGTTTTCGAAAAAAGTGTAAAAGATCTATCATTTGGAAATTGAATATGTGTATCATACTTATATCTTTGTTAATATTCATATATTGTGTTAGATTGTTTTTACTAGGCTTTGGCTCACCCTACTTGGGAAACCATTTTCAAGTGCTAGTGACATCCCTCCTCCATGGATTTAGCTTGGGAGGACCTAGGAGTTGAAGGCTTTGTTTTGTCATTTTGTATTTAATATTTGTACAAGCTTAGGGTTTTATATGTGTGGAGCTTAAGACTCTCTCTTTTGTTGTAACCAAGTATAGTCTTGGAAAGATGTAAACGTGTAGGGCATTTTATTTTGTTGATCATTAAGTTGGTATCACATGCTATAGATTCATGGTAGAGCTTATAAATGTATATTGCATGTGTCACTTTTTGTAAATTAACTTTGATTAATGAAAGATTACTACTTTGTTCATGTCATTGCGTGTATGTTGTTGGGGGCCGATTTATGGCATTTATTTCAAGGCGTTACACACACTATAAGCTAATGATTCGTTTTAAACATTCTTTATGATATCGATCTTTGATGATTATTTTGCATAGCTCATTGATTCGTTATAAAAGTTCTGTATGATGTCGGTCTTGATGATTGTTCTGTGTGGCTCCGATTGTATATAATCATTCTGTATGGCTCTGTACCTTTATGGACGTTTTGCATGTTATCGACCCGTTATAGACGTTCTATATGTTATTGACCCATTATAGACGTTCTGTATGATATGTAACTGTGATAAATGTTCCATATGAACTTGTTCCGATGTGAACGTTTCGTATGAGCCGTTTTAATGTGGACGTTCTATATGAGCTCGACCACAGTGGACGTTCTATATAAGCTTAACCATTGACGTTGTTCCATATGCTTTTGTTCCATTGTGAATGTTCTGTATGGTCTCGATATAATAGATCGTTTTGTCAAATATTAATAATGATTTTGGAATTGTACCACGTGATGTGTTAAACTATGAAAGGTTTGTTAAAGTTTTGATTCACTTTATTTATTTTCTGTGTCCGAGAAATGTTATCATTTTGTCAAGAACATTATATTATTTTTTTTACAAGTCATGGAACTCATTCATTTAACCTCTGCACATTCAGATTACTCATTGGGCTTCCAGCTCACTCCCTTGTATATATATGTGTAGGAGAGCATCGGGAGAACCCACATGAGAGATTGCTTTGGAGTCAACCCTTTTGTAAAGCCACCCGAGATATGCCTCTGCATCTATGCCTTAGCATTTGTTTTGGCCAAGTTTTGTAAAGCTTTGGTTTTATCAAGATCATTTTGTTTCTGTATGATCTTGGGTTATGTATTTAAGATGAATGTAAATATTTTATGTATGTGAAAATGTGTTTTGTTCATGTTATATAAGCACAGCTCAATGGACAACATTATTCTATTTTGCTTCCGCTTTAGGCCTACATATTTAATTATATTTTGAAATTTCTGTCTGAGGTCGTTGGCAATCTTATGATTACTGGTTGGTCATGATCCAAACCTCTAGGGGCAGGTTTGGGTTGCGACAATATCGATGTCGATGAACTCGTTTACTCACCTTAATGGCTCAATTCACCAAACTCATCACACCAAATGTTGAAATCTCTTTTGCCACAATCACCATCATCGAAGATCGAGCAAGTCATGATCGGTTGTAACGACTTTGGGTCATTGAATCAGAGCCCACACCCATTAATGAGGGTAATACAATGTTACAGTTATTGAAGACAATCAGACAATAAGCACAAATCGATTGCGTTGTTAGGCACTGCAGACGAATTGTTGTTCAATGTGATTCACCATTTCAAATTGAAACAAGGCTAGGGAGATGAAGATGAGTGTTGAAGATGCGGTGGTGAATCACTACAAGTTTCAGGCGTGGTCGGAGGAGTTCAAGACAAAGTTTCGACAAACGTAGTGAATTGAATGCAAGAGATGAATCCAAAGTCTAAAGATAGGATGCTGGGATTCAAGTTTACACTAGTGGAGCGAGAATGGTAGTCGGAGAAGTGAGAAACAATGAAGGAATTAAATTTTTGTTTTTTCTATAGAAGTGCATCGAGAATTATTATTTTTTAAAGATATGTATAGAAAAAATCTAAATTTAATTTATAGCATGTGTAATAATGTTCAATATGATTATTTTACTTCGTAATAAAATGATCTTTAAAATTTTATTTCATTAAATGTACACACAAACACAAAAGGACGTGTTGAAGTAAAATTTCTCAAAAATAGAGAATAGAATAGAATATAAAAAGAGAAAATACCATATTATCCACTCACTGGAGACACTCAAAAATCTATCTATCCATCTAATCAAATCTTTTATCAGGAGGATTTGGTCCCAACCGTTTTATTTCTTGTGGCCTCTCCCGCCTCCGGCCATCTGCTAATAATGGCGACGCTCTTCCCCATGGCTCCTTCTCCTCCCTTCCGATGCGTGCTCTCTCTCTCCCTCATTTACCCCGTACTCCTCTCTCTCTCTCTCTCTCTCTCTCTCTATATATATATATATATACACACATGTACATGCACACACATACACACAAACTAAATGTATGACAAAAGCATGCTTAAACCTCCTGTTTGGTCACTTTTTATTTTCTTCCTTTCAATTTTTTTTTTCTTTCCCAAGAACCGATCATGTCAAATGCGTGGATTTTGTTTCTATCTCGAGAAAGTAGTTATGAAATTACACCCTGATTATGTCAAATTGACAAGATTGTGTGCGGGAAAGAATGATGAATATCTTGTGTTGCATTTAATTTTATGTGTTTCGTTGCTATGGAATTCAGACTTGTTTGCTTGCGGGTGTTAGCGTCAGGAAGCTCAAGCTATTTTCTTCAATTGATGTCAAGGAATGCCAAAACAGGTACTATTTTGTGGCTACATAAGTTTGTGTACACATACGTTGGCCCTGTGTGTCACTCTATAATGTCTTTGAACTGAACTAATTCCCCCATCTCAAGAGGACAACATTTTGGTCGTTGTTTTTATTTGATATAGGATTTAGTGTGTGTATTAGGCATTTAGCTTAGGTGTATAGATCTAGGGCTTGGCTTCTCTCAAGTTGTCATCTCAACTTGGCAGGGTGCTTGGGCTTGATAGTTCTATTTTGGGATAAATTTTGTCGATCCGAACCATTTACGTTTTAGGACTCATTGCATAGAATATTCGTGCAAAAAAATAAAGATAATTAGACATCGACAGCTATATGTTTGAATCATATTTGTTTTAAAAAAGTGGACGACAAATATAATTTTAAGAATAGCCATTCATTTTTTGTAATACAAATTTGATTCAATCATATAACTACTGGTATTCAATCACTTGATTTTTAGCATGAATATTCTACTTAATAAATCCTAAAAAGTGAATGGTTCAGATCACCGAAATCAGGCTCAAAATTGGCCTACCAAGCTCAAACACTCTCTTAAGTTGAGATGGCCAGCTTGAGAGAAGCCAGACCCTAGATCCAAGTGTTGAATTGCTCCGAAGATTCAACACATTTAGAAGACAATGTGATGTGATGCATGATCAGATCCAATCTTTGTGAATACCCAAAGTTAAAGTTGCTATGATCAATCTTCTTTTGCATATTCTAATTAGATGCTAAGAGTGGAACTATGACATTTTAGGTTTTAGCGTATACCGTATATAGGAGAAGTTTCTATTTTTAGCTAATCCAAAAAAACTCATATTTTGTTCTTGGTAGGAGGAGTTGACTTTTATTTTATTTGGAATTTCATTATTTGATATTTCCATCAAATTCAAATGGAGGTTTACAATATCCTATTATTTATGTGTACATCTTGACTTAAATGGAAATGGAAATGGAAATGCAAATGGTAAAATGAGGACATTCACTTTAATAATATGAAGAGTAAACAAGTCATGAGATGTGTCATAGTATTTAAGCTGTGACTATAATTAGTTCAACTGCAAAAGAGACTAGTGAATTTCCAGTTACTATAGAGTTGCATCAAGGGTTAGCTTTAGGTAATCCTTACCTATTTGTCTTAGTCATGAATTAATTAACTAAATATGTTCAGGATTATGTTGTTGCAAATCCTTCGGAATGACGATGATGATGACTAATGTTTAGAATAGCAGCTTGCAATACTACACTTTCAGTTATGTTATGAACGTCGCTTTCTTAAAGACAATATTTGTCCCCAACAGATGGTGTGCACCAAGTTACCAGCAAATCCGCCTATTAGGATACAATGAAGTTGATCTAAAGATCTTTTGTCTACGTTTGCACAAACGAAGACAGATCAGAATACCTTCGTTTAAAACGAAAGCCAGAGAATCAGGGTTCGATATTTTGTTTCTTCAGAATAACAAAATATCAAATAATAGAAAGCTCTTGATTGAAAATTCGAATTCGAATTCGAAATCAAGAGAGAGAGAGAGAGAGAGAGAGAGAATAGATTTTAGAACTTGTCTATCAAATTTATTGGATATAATGAATTGAATGGCCTGATCGCATGCCTATTTATAGACCTGGATGCACCCGATTGGAAGGATCGTGATCTTTGATCGCACCTAATCAGATATGATTGTTGGATCAAGTTCTAATGGTCTAGATCTTGTCTTACTCGAATGGGGTAGTGATGAGACACATCTGATTGTGAGCGGGTGCAATCTGCACCGCACGATTGCGTGCTTAGATGATCAACGACCGCGACTACACCAATTGTGATGGACATTGATGCAGGACAAGTAGTGACAGTAGCAAATCTGAGCTTTTGGGGCTGATTTTAATTGGGTTTTATAGCCGAAATCACAACAAGAATATAGGGTTTTGAAGGGTTTGCATTGGGTGATAAAGGGGTAAGAGTTTGAGTATAAAAAATGAGATTGTGGTACTGTTTTACAGGCTGTTATGAGGCTGTAAACAGTGACTCGTGAACGGTAATCTAAGAATAGTAAAATGAAACAGAAAGAAGAATAAAGCAGAGAAGAAGAAGAAAAATAAGTCTAGGAATCACTCTTAGAATTCCTTAGGCATCGCACCTAGGGTTTGATTGCATCACACAATGTATAAGAAGCTTCAAAAGCTCTGAAAATTTCCTAAAATATCAATTCTATTGAATTAGAAGCATTACATGACTTTATATAGACTTTAGAGACTTCCTAAACCAATTAGAACCAAAAAAGGATACTATAATATCTTAGACTTCTAAAACTAATTTAAAACCAAATAAGAAATATAAATAAAACTCAATTAAATAACATGACTCCCAAGATAACCCATGGGTGACCCCTATAACCCATAACAACAATAATAAAAATTACCAAAATATCCTTGACCAAAAAATTCTATAAAACATAAAAACAATCATAAAATAAGACTCTAATAATACTAGAAACATTATTATATAAAATTCCTATTAGGATCTCTTTGAAATCATGCCAATGTCTAAATATCATCCATTCTTTGAATTTAGCCTTTCTTGAGCTTCTTATATCCTGCATTAGACATACCACCGTTTGATTGGATGTGTCACCTCATTGCCACGTGGTGCTGATTGTGTTCCACGTTAGTGCCACCACATGCCAACTTGGACCATGCCACATCATCGACACGTAGACGTTTTGAACCCACTAGAAAGCGTCTCCATAGTGCCTTGCACAATGCGTTTGTGCTAAGTGCAAAGTGCACTATCAAATGCCACATAGCCTACTACCCATGCCACGCATATGCGCGTGTGCAAATGGTGCGAAGCACCATCTTTATGGTGTGTGAGCATACACTTTAGCACCTTTCCTACAATTTCTTATTCAAGGGAATACTTCATGTGAGTGTTTATTAACTTTACAACGTTCTCTCATGTTTTCGATGTGGGACAAGCCATAAAGCTAAAAGAGCTTTCCAAAGAGAATAAGGAAGGTTTTGAAAAAGAATAAAAAACTAACCCATTTTATTTTTAAAAATTCCCCAACAATCTAGATCTTACTATTGAGGAACTGGCTCAACACCTCCTTGTGAAGGAAGAGTCAAGGCATCAAGAAAGTAGGGAAGAACTAGGGGCTAATACCTCTAAGGTTCATCTGATGGAAGAAGGAAAAAAAGCCAAGTAGTATTCTCGGAAGCAAAAGTTTCATAGGAGCAATGACCAGAACGCAAAGAAGAAGGGTGAATGCTAGCACTATGGTAAAGCAAGGCACTACAAGCAAGATTGTCGGTCTCTCAAGAAGAAGAAACTAGGAGCATTGGAGCCAAAAAAGAATTTCGTGGTAGTCATTTCGGAGGTGAATCTCCTTGAAGACACTGGAGATCGGTAGATCGACTTATGTGCTACAAGGCGTGTCTGCAATGACAAGAAGCTTTCACTGCCTATCAGATGACTTAGTTCTTTACATGGGAAACTCCTCAACTGCCACAATCAAAGGAAAGGAAAGGGGTGGATCTGTTGTTCACTTCTAGGAAGATCCTGACGCTTATCGACGTGTATCATGTACTAAAACTCTGAAAGAATCTTGTATCCGGAAGCTTGCTTAATAAGCATGACTTCAAAATAGTTTTGAAGTAGGACAAATTTGTCCTGTCTAAGGGTGGTACTTTTGTTGGGAAGAGTTAGTTGTATGAGAGGACGTTTAAACTCAATATTGATAATATTCTTAGTTTTGCTCACCTGCTTGATTATTGACTCTTCCTCCACATGGAGGTGTTGAACCAATTCCTCAATTGTAAGATCTCAAAAATTCACCAACAATCCCTTACCATTTTCAAAATAAAGAAGTCCCAATTCTCTTGGTAGACTTGTGCATAAGCAAGAGGTATCTTATGATTTGAACTATTCAATTAGTGAAACACATTAAAGTTTGTCTGGATGGCATAGTAGACGTATCTTTGAACTAGCGATCCACAATGACTAATCGGACACATTTCACACACAATTCTAAAATGACAAAGGTATTAAAAAAAGCTAACACGTGGATTGGCCTTGTGTCTGTTATAAACAAAGTTAATGATCTGTATTATTGAATGATGAACCAAAGGGGCTTAGGACAATATATATACTAAACTATTAAAAACCTAATATCCTAATTACAAGAAGAAGACTAAACTACCCTTAATTAAGATAGAGAATAACACTAATATAAAATACATATTCACACCCCTTTTCAAATTGAGGATGTAAGTGCAGAAAGCATCGAAAGTTTGCAAGAAGAAAAGAAAATGAGTAGTGTGAATCTTCATAAAAAAATCAGCCAACTGCAATGAGAAGGGAACAAAAGGGAGAGTGATAGTGCTAGGTTGAAGATGCTGCCTAACAAAGTGAGAATCTATCTTAATATGCTTTGCACGCTCATGAAAGACTGAATTATGTGCAATTTGTACTTTGATTATGACAATACAACGGATTCGGGGAAGAGAGAGAAACATCCATATTAGAAAGAAGTCAACGAAGTCAAACTATCTTGAAAGTAGCATGAGCTATAACACGGTATTCAGCCTTAGCTGCGGAGTGAGCAACAACAGATTGTTCTTACTTTTCCAAGAGATGAGAGAATCTTTTATAAAAACTCAATGACTAGAGGTAGATTTGCAATCAAAGATGTCACTTGCCTAATCAGAGGATAAGAACCCATCAGCATCTCATACTTTTTTCTTGCCTGAACAAGGAGAGTAAGAGTGGAAATGATTGGACAAACTTGTCATATGATCGGTAGCACCAGAGTTAATAATCCAAGGACATGAAGAGGCGATACTCATGGCACTTGTACGAATACTTGTGAAAGCAAAGTTAGAAGAATGAGGATTAGAAGTAGTGGCAGAAGAAGAATCAAGTAGAGCCATTAGACGCTGAAGAGTGTGTAACTCATCATGGAAAAGAGTTGTAGAATCGCCCGAAGTGCTTGCAGAGGACTTCGAGAGATGAGCATGAGAGCGAACAGTACTGCCACGGCCACTGGGACCACCACGACCACCACCTCGCCAGTGGATAGGATGACAATGCAACTTCCAACAATGTTCCCGATCATGTTGTTCTTTTTGATAATAATCATTGGTAATTTAATTATGATCACTAGAGTGACATTTACCCCTAGACTTGGACATAGCAAATTTCCCAACTATGGGAGCAGAAGAAATGGCTAAAGTAGACTAATCTTGGAGGGGCTGATGAGCGCCTACTCTTCTCTCAAGTTCCTCTCCATATGAGCGCCTCCTTGATACCATTCCCAATTACTCTCTTCTTCGTGTTTTTGGCTTTGCATGTTGCGTTCTTCTCCCCAAATGGGATCGCTCCAAGCTTAGTTCCCGTTGTGTCCTATATGTGTTTTTAGGGTATGGCATTCATCAAAAGAGTTATCAGTGTTATGATCCTATGACCAAAAAGCTATATGTGTCTCAGCATGTCAATTTTTTGGAAATTCTTCCCTACTACACTATACCTTCCACACTTGTCCCTTTGATAAGTTTGTTTCTAATCTTAAGTGTCCACTTTGCCTCCTGCGAGCACTCTAGATCCTTCGCTATCTCCTTATTCACCGGCTCCAGATCCTTTGTTAGCTCCTCCTTCACAAAGCACCTCCAAGCTCTCCTTCCTCTCGCTATACTGCCCCCCGTTGTCTCTCTGGATCTTGCTCCTCTTGCATCTCACTATCCCACTCGAAACCGTCATCCTTCGGCGAGACTTGGTTTCAGTAATACATGTTCTCTGCCTCCTATCAGTCTTTTCTCTTTTGTCTTCATACTTATTTTGAGCACAGGTCCTTCAAAGAAGCTTATTATGATTCGATTTGGTTGCCGCCATGAATGATGAGTTAATTGCTTTGGCTAAAGTTTAGACTTGGGACTTGGTTCCATTACTTGCTAGTAAGAATATTGTGGGTTGCAAATAGGTCTATAAGGTTAAGACTCTTTCTAATGGTTCTTGGAAACGGTACAAAGCTCGTTTGGTTGCACAAGGGTTTTCTTAGAAATATGGGATTAATTATGACGAGACTTTTGCCCCCTGTTGCCAAGATACTGTTCGCACTTTTATCTTTGTTGTTGCTGCACATCAATGGGCCTTATTTCAGTTAGCTTTCAAGAATGCTTTTCTTAATGGGTATCTTGCTCAAGAAGTGTATATGCGTCCTCCACTTGGCCTCTCTTACCCTCCTGATCTTGTTTGTTATCTTCACCGTGCTCTTTATGGTCGCAAGCAGTCTTCTTGTGTTTGGTATGAGAGATTTCACTTTGTTGCACTTCAGCTTGGCTTTTGCCCAAGTCTTCATGATTGTACTTTGTTTGTTCGTCGTACTTCTGCTGGCCTGGTTCTCCTTCTCTTGTATGTGGATGATATGATCATTACCGGATTCGACTCTCACACTATTCAGGAGGTTAAGCGTTAGTTGTTTTAGGCATTTGAGATGAAAGATTTGGGATCTCTTCAGTATTTTGTTGGTATTGAGGTTGCCACTTCTCCTACTGGGTATCTTCTATCTCAGACTAAATATGCTAGTGGTATCCTTTCTTGCGCCAATCTCACTGATGACAAAACTGTTGACACTCCTATTGAATTGCATGCTAAGTTTTTAGCTTTTGATGGTATTCCTCTTGAGGATCCCACTCTCTATCGTGAGTTGGTTGGGTGCCTTGTTTATCTCACTGTGACCCGTCTCGATATCTCTTATGTTGTGCACATTCTCAACCATTTTGTCTTTGCTCCTTGTTCCATCTATTGGGCTGCCTTGCTCTGTACTCTTTGCTACCTTCGTGGTACTTTGTTGCAATGCCTTCTTCTGTCTGCTTCTTTGGACTTGACTCATCATTCCTATGTTGATGTTGATTGGGCCAGTGATATCTCTAATCGCAAATCTACCTTTGGTCTTTGTGTTTTTCTAGGAGATTCTCCCATCTCTTGAAAAAGTAAGAAATAGGTTGTTGTTGCTCACTCCACCGCTGAGGCTGAATACCGTGCCATGACTCATGCTACTTTTGAGATAGTTTGGTTTCGTTGGCTTCATCCTGATATGGGTGTTTCTCTTTCTTCCTCAACTTTTTTGTATTGTGACAATCAAAGTGTCATATAGATTGCCCATAATTTGGTCTTTTATAAGCGTACGAAGCATATTGAGATAGATTGTCACTTTGTTAGGCAACATCTTCAAGCTGGCACTATTACTATCCTTTTTGTTCTTTTCTCTCTCTAGTTGGCTGACTTCTTTATGAAGACTCACACTATAGCCCGTTTTCGTTTGCTTCTTGACAAATTGTCTGTGCTTTTTGCGCTCGCATCCTCAATTGAAAAGGGTGTGTGTGTGAAATATCTGTATTTTATATTATTGTTATTCTATCTTTCACTTAAAGGTATTTTAGTCTTATGCTTGTAATTAGGACTTTAGGCTTTGTTTGATGGTTGGAGATAAATAGTTGGATTGGAGATCTGGTGGGTCCCATATGTCACTTGTTTGTAATTTTTTTTTTTAAATGAGATATGATATGTGGATGGATTGTGTATCCTCCAAAATGGCAGGATATATAATACCACACCCCCCTCCCCCCCCAACAATTATATAATCTCCAGTGGGACAAGATATGAATTGAAAAGACATATATACCCCTTTCTCTAATCAATATATATAATTTATGTATGTTAGGAGGGTAAATTTGGAAATTATTTGCTTATATACCACAATATTTTTTGTTAAACAAACATAAATATGATATATCCAATACTCATATCCTGAGTTAACAAACAAGAATGGTAGGATATGTTATCCACTACACATATCCTATCATTGCATACACTCATGTAAATCCCAAAGGCTATTATATCCTTCATTTTATCTCCGGACAATCAAACAGGGCCTCAGGGTTTTGGTAGTTTAGTATATATATTGTACTTTAGCTTTTGGTTAATCATTGAATAATACACAGCATTACCTTTGTTAATAGAAACATGCTTGAATGCATGTATGGTTTTTAGTTCGGATTGGTCTCTAATTTAGGAAAAACATATATAAGCTTGGGTTAGGATTTCTTTTTAGATTTGACATGAAATCAGCAGTTTTTGAAAGAGATGCTATTCACAAGGTTTCAAGAACTCCTTGAAACTTTTGTTTCTCAATCATCTTTGAATTGAAACTGAATTTAATGTATTATAACATCATACACAGTGTTTTTCGGTTAAGTGTTTTGAAAACTCCATCCTTCACCACACTTGGATCAGCCTACTGTATTGGTTATTCAGCCAATTGGTCAATCACAAAATGAACCACAAGGAGCAGAGATCTAGACAAGAGAAGATTGACAGCAGTGTTAGAGTCATTTGTGAGTGAATTTTGAGTTTATGAGCTTGAACGGTAAGATTTCAAGGCTAACACATTTAGGTTGAGTTGTAATTTCATTTACTTTATTTTTTATATTATACTGTCTAATGGATTTTGATAGACAAGATGGTCCTTTTTTTCACCTAAGGGCGATTGTTGTTCGGAACTGTTTTCCACATATATCGGTGTCTATTATCTCGATTTATTAACTGCTATATTGTGTGGATGATACATGCATGATGTAGATATTGGAATTGGCAAATTGAATTGATTTAAATACCTGGATAAATTTTAATTGTTAATTTGTTTAAGAGTTTGACCTATCCTCCCCAGGCACAAACATCCTGCTTCCCCTATCTTCTCTGTATGCTTTTCTCTTCCTATTACTGTATTTAAAATAAGTGGCAAGCGATTAAGAGTTTTATTAAAGATTTGGCTAAAATTATAGGAACAAGTTTAAGAGTAAGAAGAGCGAAGAGAAAATAAAAGAGAGAGAGAATGATTAAAAGGAAAGAGGCACAAAGCCTAAGATTAGGTTTTCCCCTCTATAATGATTTGTATTTATACTAATCAAATAAGTGCATAAAGACAAAACTACCCTTTATCCAACTTAACACTCTCCGTCAAGTTGGTGCATAGATATCTCTTATGTCCAACTTGCACACAATGGGATGAAAAACCTTACTACCTAACCTTTTAGTAAAAACATTGACTAACTGATCTTCGGATTGCACAAAAGGCATACAAATCACACTGCTACTTATTTTCTCTTTGATAAAATGTTTGTCAATCTCGATGTGCTTAGTCCTATCATGCTGAACAGTATTAAGAACAATGCTAATAGCAACCTTATTATCACAATACAACCTCATTGGTCCACATAAGCTCACAGATGCCATTCGCCATTGCCTGGTACTCAGCTTTTGTACTTGATTTGGCCACAACAACTTGCTTCTTACTCTACTAAATCACCAGATTACCTTATACAAAAGTGCAATAACCTAACGTAGGCCTCCTATCATCAACTGCACTAGCCCAATCTACATCAGTGAAAGCCTCCATCCTCAAATGACCATGACTGGAGAACAAGATCCCTTTCCTAGGTGCTAATTTGAGGTATCTGAGGATCCAATTAACTGTATCCAAATGTCTTGTTTGAGGATCATGCATGAATTGGCTTACAACACCAACTGCATGTGCAATATCTGGCCTAGTATGAGAAAGATATATTAATCTCCCTATAAGCCTTTGATATCTTTCTTTATCTACACGATCTCCATCATTGCTGCTAAGTTTGTGATTGGCCTCAAAAGGAGAATCTGTTGGTCTACAACCCAACATACCTACTTCCTCAAGTAGATCCAAGATGTTCTTCCTTTGAGAAACAAAGATGCCCATATCCGATCTAGCAACCTTAATCCCAATAAAATATTGTAGAGGACTAAGGTCTTTGATTTCAAACTTCTTGGAAAGTTGAGCTTTGATTTGGGACATCTCCAATTAGCACTATGTCATCCACATAAACAATAAGAATAGCAGTTTTATTTCCACACTGTTTGATGATTATAGTATGATTAGCATGACTTTGCTTTTATCTAAATTTGAGCATCACCTTAAGAAACCTATCAAGCTAGACTCTAAGAGACTGTTTCAATCCATACAAAATCTTCTTTAATCGACAAACCTTCCCATCAGTGGTTGTAGAAGAGAAACTTGGAGGAACATCCATATACACTTCTTCTTCTAGATCACCATGAAGAAAAGCATTCTTTACATCAAGCTGTTGTAACGGCCAACCCAGATTTGCTCCATAGGGAAGGACACGAATAGAATTCATTTTAGCCACCGGAGCAAAGGTCTCCTAATAATCAATGCCATACGTCCAAGTGAACCCTTTAGCGACCAGTCTTGCCTTATATCTCTCAATAGTCCCATTGGTCTTCTGCTTAATTGTAAACACCCATTTGCAACCCACAAGTCTTTTACCCGATGGTAGAGAAACTAACTCCTAAGTGCCATTCTTACTTAGAGCTCTCATCTCCTTTGACATAGCTTATTTCCACTTAGGATCAGTGAGTGCTTCCTTCCAATTCTGCGGAATAGAGACAGAAGACAAAGACGAAACACAGGCACGATACGACGAAGATAAGGAATCATTACACAAATTTAGAAATAGGATGTTGAGTGCAAGTTCTAACACCTTTCCTAATAGCAATAGAAAGATTTGAATCATCAACAGGAGTAGTAGGAGAAGTAACCAAAGACTCATTACTTGAAGATTCCATAGAAGAATTAGGAACTGGAGTTGGAGGTGGTGATTGGCATGGCGGCACATAACTCGACTGTTCCCTTTGTCGCCGAGAGTAGGTCTGAAGATCTGGTCTATCCAACCTACTAGACTCCCTCTAAACACAATCTGGTCTATCCAACCTACTAGACTCTCCTTGAACACAATTGGGTTTATCCAACCTACTAGACTCCCTCTGAACACACTTATTCATATCCTTCTTACAATATGGTGCCTCCCCCCCCCCCCCCTCCCCTCTCACAACAAATAGTAGAAAATAATGGATTAGAAGAAACAATCTCTTCTGTTGATGAAACCTCCCCTTGAAGAGATTGGTCTCGGAAGAAGGGCTCAGACTCACAAAAAGTGTTATCCATGGTAACATATGCTTTCTGAGAGTGAGAATCATAACACTTTTAGCCTTTTTGGTGGAGGAATAACCAATGAAGACACACTGCAGAGCCTTGGGGTTCAGTTTGCTCCAAGTAGAACGAGAAATGTGAACAAAGCAAACACAGCCAAACACTTTAGGAGGAAGGGAGAGGGTGTATAGACATGTGAGGAAGAAGAGCAAGGGGGTGTTGAAACTGGAGGACACTAGCAGGCACATCACCCTAGAATGGTTTAGGAACCCGCATCGTGAACATAAGTGCATGAGCAACTTCAAGAAGATGACGGTTTTTGCGTTCAGCAACACAGTTCTGTTCGGAGGAGCCAACACAACTGGTTTGATAAAGAATACCATGAGCCTCAAGATATGCCCGAAATTTGCCGTCAATATACTTAGTACCATTGTCACTCTGAAGGACTTTAATTTGGGTGGCAAACGGAGTATGCATCATCTTATGAAATGTTTGAAATCAAGAAAAGACCTCACTTTTGGTGCGAAGTAGGTAAACCCAAGTTACTCGAGAATAACAGTTAATAAAAGTGACGAACCACTGATAACCAGATACAGACATAACATGAGAGAGACCCCATACATTAGAATGAATAACTATAAATGGAAACATACTTCTTTTATTAACTGAAGGAAAACAAGATCTTTTATCTTTTTCAAACTTACAAACATTACAATGAAAATTATTCCAATCACAATCCTTCACTAGACTAGGGAAAAGTTCATTCAAAATTGAAATGGAGGGATGGCCTAAACTCCTATGCCACTGATGTGATAGAGAGAGGGATGAAGTGCTGGTTGTCTAAAGAGCTTGGTGAGTGACAAAAGATCCATCATCCAAAAAATACAATCCCTCATGTACTCTACCAGTGCCAATCATTCTCCCTATACCTAGTTCCTGAAAAAACAATGAGAAGGGAAAAAGGTTATGAAACAATTTAAGGAATTGATAATATGACTAATAGACAGTAAATTAGTAGAGAAGTTGGGAACATGAAGAACAGAGGAGAGGGAAATAGAGGGAGAATAGTGAATAGAGCTTGTCCCAAACACAAAGGATAAGGACCCATCAGGCACTCCTATTTTATCCTTGCAAGAACAAGGAGAGTAAGAGTGGAAAAGGGTGGACAAACCTGTCATATGATTGGTAGCACCGGAGTCAATAATCCAAGGGAATGAAGAGACAACACTCAAGTCACGTGTAGAAATACCTATGGAAGCAAAGTTAGAGGAAGGAGGATTAGAAGCAGAAGCAAAAGCAGAAAGTGGAAGCAGGAGAAGAATCAAGCTGAGCCATTAGATGCCAAAGAGTGTGTAACTCATCATGGGAAAAAGCTGCAGGGTCACCCAAAGTACTAGTAGAGGATTCCAATAGGTGTGCATGAGAGTGAATAGTGCCATTGCGGTCATCAGTACCAGCACAACCACTACCTCTCCCTTGGTTAGGATGACCATGTAACTTCCGGCAATGTTCCTGATCATGTCATTCTTTCCCACAATAATCACAGATAATCTGATCACGAGTACTAGAGGAACCTTTACCCCTAGACTTAGATGGACCAAATTTCCCATCTGTGGGAGTAGAAGAAACAACTAAAATAGACCGGTCTTGAAGAGGCTGATGAACCATAGCACTTTGCTGGCTCTCTTCTTGTAGAACATAAGCATAGGCTTCAAGCACAGTAGGAAACGACTGGTGGTTGAGAACCTGAACATGAATCTAATCATACTCCAAGTTGAGACCAGCAAGAAAATCATAGACACGCTCATTGGACACCATCTATTGAAATGTAGCAACATCTTGGGAACATACAACTTGGAAGTTCTGATAGTAGTTTGCAACCCGAATCTTTTTTAGTAGTTCGTATGCTTGGGCATCATTACCTTATTGAGAATACATCTTGGAGGCAGCAGTCCAAATCTCATGAGCAATGTCCATCAACACAAAGGACCGTCTAATGGTGGGTGGATTGAATTGATTAACCAGGTCATAACAAGGGCATTCTTCTTATTTCATTTGTCACGTGTTGGTCCATCCTCCTTGGGAGCCTTAGTAACTCCTGTTGCGTAACCTAACATACCATGAGCAATGATGGCCAACTAAAAAGAACGTGACCAAACCAAATAGTTGGTGCCATCCAACTTGACAGAAGTTAGATGAAGAGAGGAGTTATCAACTTATCACCGATAGGTATAGTAGGACCCAAACCTTTTGCCTCACTGACTACAGGGTTCTAGCCGTCATAAGCCATGGACTAAGAAAACACAGCTATACCCCAAAAATAGAGAGGAAGGTGTAGCAGCCTCAGTAAGCAAGAAAAACAGTCTCAAAGAAGCCAAAAATAGCCCAGAAAAGGCAAAAACTGAGGCAAACACATTTTAGAACACCCGTAAATAGAGCTGTGAGACCAAAAAACCAGCTAGGAGCAGCAAACACCAGGGAAGACCATTGAAGGTCTGGTCGGCTCCTATAGAAGGGATTCCAAGCCCTGAATCAAGCAAAAAGCTGACAGAACTCGCAGATCAAAAATAGGATCCATTTTTTCAAAAAATAAAGAAAAATTTGCAAATGGGCAACCAAAAATACACAAAATTTGAATTTTTTTTTGGGGAACCAAACCCTAGTCGAGCATCTTGGTTTTTTTTTCTTTCTTCTTTTTTGTTTTTTTTTTTAAAACATCATTGAACACAAGGGAAAAAAAAAAGAAAGAGCAGAAGAAAGAAAAGAAGAAAAGAGCTTCTATGATACCAAGTTAAAATTATAAGAACAAGTTTAAGAGTAAGAAGAAAGAAGAGAAAACAAAAGAGAGAGAGAATGATTATCAAGAAAGAGGCACAAAACCTAAGATTAGGTTTTGGAAAATTCTATTTCCACACACCTAACTATCTCAATCCACATCATTTCTTAGTGTACACACTTTGTAATTTAATTATTAATTAATTTTCTCAATCTACACACAATGTATCAATTATACCCTTCACTCAACTATTGTACACACACCCTCTCAATCCTCCTTCCACACACTTGTCCCTCATTCCACACACTAATACGATTTGGAAATTTGTAGAGCTATAGTGCTACAACAATCAAAGTGATGACCCAATTGAAGAACACAGTCAAATTAAATACCACATCGAAGAACCAAAAAAGCAATACTAGTTAGCCCAAAAAAAAAAAGCCCAAAAATTAAACCAAAAAATGAAAATGTGTGGACTGAATTTATAGTAGTTATGAAAATCCTGACCTTTCCTTTGGAAAGATTAGGTAGCGAAAAGATGAGAGTGGAAACAGGGGCAGCAACTAGTGTGAGGGCTAAGGAACCCATGAAAAGCCCTGGAAGATTACCTGACCCTAATGATATCGCACCTTCATCGCTTAATGGAAGAACCACAAAGTATGCACTTAAAATCTGCAAATAAAAATTTTTGAAGAACTATAATTACAACAAGCGCATAGAAATGCCTAAAAAGCACAATTAAGAATTTCTTTTCATGGTTTGAATTGGTACTGCTGATTGTGAGCTTTCAGCCGTAGTTTTTCGAAATTATGTATTTATTTCGAAAATTTACTTTCGAATAAAAGTGATTAGTTCGATAAATTTGTTTAAAAAAAAAGAAAAGAAAAGAAGTTTCGGCAATTGATGTCCAAATATAATGAAATAATTTTGCAGTTAATGTCCGAATATAATGAAATAATTGGCACTGGTTGTTCGATTGAAAACTGCGAAAGAAAAAAAAAAAAAATTTGCACGAAAAAACTAATAATTTCATCACTAACAGAGTATAAACCTAAATATTAAAACAATATGAGAGTTATTATGAGAGTATTACTTTGCAAGCAATAGAGGAGTATAGAGTGTGTAGCAATCAAAGTGACAACAATAGAAAAACTAGGGTTTAGTTTTTTTTTACTCAAAATGTGTATATTGAGATTTTTTTATTTTTAAAAGATGTGTACAGAGTATTTTTATATAATATTATGGATGTTAGTAGATGTTTATTATGATCATTTTAGTTTATAATTGTCATTAAAATAATATTTTATTAAGTATGTGCATTGAGGTAATTGGGTGTGTGGAAATAGAATTACTTTTAGGTTTTCCACTCAATAACTAATCAAATAAGTGCATAAAGACAAAACTACCCTTCATTAAACTTAATAGATTTGAAAGTCAGAAAATTGATATCATAGCAACAGCCCATATTGTCGTTCACTCCTTAAAAATAGCTGAAGAAAAACACAAGCACACTCCCTATTGTTTACTCTCTTTGATTAGCTTAACTCAAAGTGGCACCAAAATTTCTTGTGAAATAGGTGAATTACAGTTTTCTTTTTTCCCTTCTTATACTTCGATCCCCACTTCCATTTGTTTCCTCTTCAGGGAAGGGGGCCTGTGGAGATGTGAGGAAATCTTGGTGGTCTTATGACTATTTTTATCCACAACCCTTTTATTTAAGATTACCATGCCGAATTGATTCTTTAAATAGATTATCATAATTTATTATATGACAAGTGAAGGTTTTGATAATAAATGGCTTCTTTGAACATAATCAACAGGCGAACTTTGATCTGTGCAGTCAATCAAGATGCTGAGGAATCATTTAAAAAGACTGTAGAGGTGGATAGGCTGATAGATACATTGAGAGATGCAAATGCAAATGAAGTAAGTAGATGGTGCTTTGCAATTTCTTTCAAATTGTTCCTTTTTCATCAACCTAAATGCTTCTTCATAAACATTATTTCTTGAATTGGATGTTTCACTACCTGATATATTCTTATATTTATATAATTGGTGACCTATCAACCTCATCTCATGCATTTTAGCGTCAACGTTGCTATCACTAGATGGTCATAGTGTGAAGCGAAGTCCCACATTGCCTAAGTACTAAAATAATATCAAGCATATAAGCATGGGGGCACCATCACCTCTTGAGCTAGCTTTTGGGGTTGAATTCTACCCAAGACTGTGTAATATGGTATCAGAGCCGAAGTACTTAAGGATGGGTAGGGTGCGGGTCCTTGGCTTGCACACCACAGGTGCTGTCGAGTGAGCACGCTGGGTGTGAAGAAGGGTGTGAAGTGAAGTGCCACATTGCCCAAGTACTAAAATAGGATCAAGCATATTAGTGTGAGGGCATCCTCACCTCTTGAGCTAACTTTTGGGGTTGAGTTCTACCCAAGACCATGTAACACACAGCATTGCCTTGGTAGAATATCTTAGGACTTACAAGTAAGCCCTAAGAGTAAGTTCTCCCAGTTATATTCTTTGTATAGCACACATTCTAGACAGGAGATAGAACTCACCCATTCCATTTAGAACATGTCTAGAAAAGTTAACATGTCAGATGACTTTGACAATTCAAAGTTATTTACTTTTATTCTTTTGGCTTGCTTGCAAATAAATTGTGATAAGTTCAAATGAGAAGGTAGATGGCTTTGACAATTCAAAGTTATTTACTTATATTCTTTTGGCTTGCCAGCAAATAAATTGTGATGAGTTCAAATGAGAAAGTAGATAAATGATAGTCTACTGTAGACTTCAGGCCTATCTATTTGACGTGTTGAACATGAAACCAGACATACAAGTGATCCACTAGCTTACTTGATTTAGTCCAAAAATTATTTGTTATTTTTGGATAATAAACTGCACATGCATCTAGGACGTTAGCCGTTATGGAAGGGGATGGGTACCTCTAAGATGTGAATCCAGTCACTTGAAAGGGGACAATCTCTTCTTATTTGAAGTTCTAGGTAAAATTTATTTTACTAAACTTCTTGCTCTTGTGGTTGATTTGCAAACAGCTTCAGAAGCTTGTTGTAGAAAATGTCCTTGCTTTCAATGAGAGTTTTTGGATACGGCTTGCAGCTAGAACTGACACCTGCAAATCTGAGGATGATAAAGCACGGTTTTTTACTTGGTTGACTTTACTTTTTAATATATTTCTGTGCTTGGTCCCCTATTTTTTTTTCTCTCTCTAGAAATGCTTCGTCATAATAGTTGTATTTCTGCAGAAAGATTATGAAGAGTTGGCCTCATCTGTAATGAGCATAGTGGATTTCCTTGTTCATAAAACGAATGTACCTTTCTCTCTCTCTCTCTCTCTCTCTGTGCAGCATTATAGCACAAAGATTATTAGACAGCATTCCTGAGAGCTTAATGACTTTATTTCTCACGTTATCTTTTTGTGCTGTCTTGTTCACAGTATTTTCTCCCTGCAGGAAAAAATAGAGTCTGCTACTGATGTTCTCAAGGAAATTTTAAAACCTGTAGTTGATGAAGTGGAAGAGATTCCTTGGCCTCCTCGAGATCCTGAAGCTCTCAAGCTTATGGAGGAAGTAAGGCTTTGTTTTTAGCTTGCTTTGATATATCAATAACGTTTGTGGATATGTATGCAATTTTGTAAGTCATATAAATGGTATGTTTTTTTTTTTTTTTTTTTGCTTTTGTCTGTTGAAGGTGTTTTATAGGGCTTATGGAATTGATAGTTATTTATATCTTTTCCATTGCTCTTTTTAATTTTTTTATGTTATGTACTGAAGTTATTTACAATATGATGTCCTTATTGGCTGATGCCATTAAGTAGGATAGGCTAAAGTCCTTCAGGTTACTTTTCTTTCTTACTGTAGTAGTTCCTCAAATTTTTTCCAACTCACTGAATTTTAGAAAGAGGATAATTACAAGTGGGGTATGTATTTAATATTTGCAACCTTTTTACTATCAGGAAATAAACCAAAGGGAGCAGGAAGGGCAACTGGATGAAGGGTTCCTTGCAGAAGTTAATGCACAACTACGGCAAGTGAGTCTTCTAATTGCTTTATACATTTTGGATAAATATGCTCATGTTGACTAGGAAAATGCCAGAGGAGTGGAGGAAGAGTATTTTAGTGCCAATCTATAAGAATAAAGATGTCCAGAATTGCAACAATTATAGAGGGATTAAGCTGATGTGTCATATAATGAAAGTGTGGGAGAGATTGATGGAATGTCGATTGAGATATATAATAGAGGTGTCAGAGAATCAATTTGGATTTATGCTCTGTAGGTGAACAATAGAAGCGATCTGTCTTTTGAGGAGAGTAATAGAAAAGTATAGAGAGAAAAAAAGAGACATTCATATGGTTTTTATTGATCTTGAGAAAGCATATGATAAAGTGTCTCGGGATATGATCCGGTGGGTGTTAGAGAAGAAAGCGGTGACAAAATGTGATTATGGACATGTATGAAGGTGTGGTAATCACTATTAGATTGCTGGCTGGAGAGACAAGTGAATTTTAATTCTCAGAGGGTTACACAATGGATCAATATTAAGTTCTTATCTTTTTGCTTTAGTTATGGATAAGTTGACGATAAATGTTCAGAATGATGTGCCATGGTGTATGCTTTTTCCAGATGATATCGTGTTAGTGGATGAGACTAGAGAATGAGTTAACACTAAGTTGGAGACTTCAAGAGAAACACTTGAATCTAAAGGATTTAGGATACGCAGAACAAGGAAAACAGAGGAGAAGTGAAGATTGAGAACCAAGAATTACCTAAGAGTGAACATTTTCGTTATTTAGGATTGATCATCACAATAGATGGAGAGATTGGAGTAGATGTGGCCCATAAAATTAAGGCGAGGTGGCTTAAATGAAGGAGTGCGTTTGGAGTACTATGCAATAAACGAGTACCCACTAATAGAACGGCTATTCAGTGATGTTGCATGAGACAGAATGTTGAACAACTAAGAAACAACATGCAGATAAGATGAGTGTTGTTGAGATGAGGATGCTAAGGTGTATGTGTGGTAAGACTAGAAAAGATAGAGTTAGGAATGAGTCTATTCGTGAATGGGTTAGAAGTAGTACCGATAGAATATAAGTTAAGAGCGAATAGATTGAGATGGTTTGGTCATCTGCAACGGAGACCAACAGAGGTAGTAATGAAGAGATGCGATACAGTGACGATAGATGAAAGTGTTAGGGGAAGGGGCAGATCTAGATTGATGTGGGCTAGTATAGTAAATAGAGATATGAATCTCCTTAATTTGACTAACCAAATGGCTTTTGATAGAGTTGAGTAGAGAAGAAGGATTTATGTAGCCAACCCCATTTGATGGGACTTGAGGCTTGGCTTGGTTTGGTTTGGTTTGGTTATGCTTGTGTTGGTAGCATGAGATTGCAGTACAAAAAATAGTGGTGAGTGCTGCTCACTATGAAAACAGAAATGTAGTTACCGTTTTTGAGTTATGGCAAACACATTACATAAAATTAAATTTCTGGTCATCTGGTCATGAGCTAGGGTATTGAATGCTTGCAAATTCTAGTGATTTAGTTAGATGGCAATTCGAATCTATGGGATATCAACCTAACAAAACTAGTCCAATTCTGAATTTAACTACAGTTACATCTATCAACCAGTGCTGCACCTGTCTGGGAGAGGAAAGAGTAAAAAAAATTTAAATGTGGGGTTTAGTCCCCCAAGATTGTGGAAGAATAAAAAAAAAAGGGAAAACAGAAAAAAAAAAACTTGATATCTTTACAAGTGATGGAGAAGCTGGTGCCTTCAACTGGCATGCCTCATGCTCTGATTCCTTTTCATTAACTATGTAATGCTGGGAATTTGTTTGCACTCATTATATTCATATAGATTGTCCGTTTTCATTGATATTCTTTTGCATAAGAATTATAATAACAAAACAACACAGTTAAGAGGTAATACTGCTGCTGCTGTTGCATCATTCATGCATTACTATTTATACTCAAGATTACAATGTGTACACAATCTTATGCTGTTTTCAAAGCATAAATTGTTTTGAAATGTGGAACAAATTTCTTGGTGTCTTTAAAAAACATGCTAGGTAAATAGCAAGTTTGGAGAGCACTTGAACGAACAAATGGAGCAAAAACTTTCTCATTTGTATGTAACTCTGTTTCATTTTGGTCAAGTATTACGATCTAACTCATTTGTACATGGACATTTGAAAAGAAAGAATGTAAACCAGCTGTGGTGCGAGTATCATTGGTGCCACTTTATGAAAATTTACAGGGCTTATGTAAGGTAGAAGCCAAATGAAACCAATCTTGTATCAAGCAATATTGTTTTGTTATACAGCTAGCCTAGCAAGTTAGTTGTAGACTTGCGGACAACTGTCAACTGTCAAAGTTTGATTCATTGGGAACACAAGTGATTTATATATTTAGTATTTTAAAGCACATGCTCTTGTTGAGGCTTATCTTTGAGCATCAAGTAAATGGAGAATCAGCCGATACAATTTAGCAGAAAGTTAGTAATTCAATTTTGTTCATAAAATTCTTACAAGGGAATAAGAATATTAAAGAAAAAGAAGGGTCTGCCTCAGAGTTGGGAAAAAGTGAATGATATGCTTCAGAGTTGTACTGGCACCCAGAAAAGTTTGATGAAGGTATCACCACCAAAAGCTATTAGAGTAGTCACCAATACTGATCTTGCAGAGAGTTGAGTTTTATTAATCTTCAATTTTTTGAATAGAACTTTTACAATGACATAAGTTCAACCAAGGTGGTGATCTAGCCTTGTACAAAATTCTGATATTCAAATTACGGAAATAGCCTATGCCTTTATTTAGAATTTATATTTTCATTAATGCCTTTATTTATGTATTTTATTTTATTTTTACCCACTTGTGGTTTTGGCCTAGAGCATTTTATCCTGACATTCAAATACATGCAAAACACTCTCACTTGGTTTTGGTCCGTTTTGCACTTGACCTCCTTGCCATGAGTAATTCCATCAAAATTAACATAAATAATACCATGCATGCTTAATTATGAGATTGGGCATGAAAAATAAATTAAAATCAAGTCAAAATCCAATGCAAATTGCAATTATACCCATCTTTCATCTTCTTCCCCAATTGAACACCTAATGTTAACCCTAACTATTCATCACCACCATCATCCATCCCCTACCACCTCCAATCACTCGCCTTCCCCACCTCCCAGCAACCATCCGTCTCCTAGCCATCACCTTGCCCTCTATTTGCCCCACCTCCCTTGTCATCTATCCATCACTTTCGCCACCATCCACCTGAAAGTTACTAAGGAAAAGAGAAAATGTATATTCAATTTGTGAAAAATACAATAGAATTACATTAGTATTTATAGTCCTAGCTAACCCTAAAACAGAAAAGAAAACAATTTCTAGAATATTATACAGAATACTGTCTACGAAGTATCTCTCCAGGATATCTGTAATGGCCAGGAAAAATTTGAATTTTCATTTAATATAATTGAGCCCTAATTAAGTTTAAGTAACTATAATTAAACCCACAAGTTTTCCTATTCATTTTAGAACTCCGTCGGTTAATTTTATACGTGTCCGGTCTGGTCATCTCAGTTTGTATGCACCGATTCTGGAGCCGACCCAAGACCCGAGGTATAGACCCGACGAGCCTAGTAGATGATGGTAGTATGATCATAGAGTCAAGCCTGCTAAATTAGAATTTCTTCACTTGTTGTGAAAGGCAGTGTGACAACTAGGGCTGTACAAATAACCGAATCACCTGAGAAAATTGACCCAATCCGACCGATCTGAACAAGCCATGGATGGTTTCGGATTCACTTCGGTCGGAAATGAGTTCAATTATCCAAAACTGTTCAATATTTGATTGAGTTTCAGTTGTGTGGTAAGATAATTCGTCGAAACCGAACTGATCTGAAATATTTATTAATGCTGATATATTTCTTATATTGATATGTTTGGCTCTTGATTGGCTTTGTGAGTTAATGTTTATCTTTTTCAAAGACACTGCCTTAACTCTCATTTATCTTTTCAAAGACCATGCCTCTTCTCTCTTCCTCGAAATACTTATAAATGCTATTATATTGCCGCATTTGGTACTTTATTGGCTTTGTGAATTAATTTTATCTTTTCCAAGACACAGCCTTTGACTTCATTTGTCCCTCTAAGACCAAGCCTTTTCTCTCTCTACTTTCAGACTCTTCGTCTCTCTCACCTTGTTGTCACAACCCCAACAAAACTTGGGGCGTATACGGAAGCTTTCATCCATTAATTACCAAAAGTCCATTCAAAGCATGTGCATGAGTCATATGAAATTAAACATATATACCTCTTGGATTGATATCTTGTTTAATTACAAGGTCTAAAAAACAAAAAAAAAAAAGGGTATATCATCATCGATATGACCTTACAAAAACCAACACATATATACAAGACTGTCTTCTTAAAGTTACATCTCCCAAAAGTGTAAAACAAAAAGAAAAAGACTTCTAACCAGGCTTGTCTTCATTATTGTGCTCTTCTTCATCACCTACATACAAATAGGGGAGAGGGGTAAGCCATTGCCCAGTGAATAGTAATATAGTAAAGCGGTAAATGAATGAATGTCGATGAGCTTTATAAAACATAATACAAGAATCATAGCTTGAACATAGCTTAACAAGAGCATGATAATACAAGGTTTCAAACTATCAAACATTGACATAGAGATGAACATTCTAAGGACCTTGACAATGAATAACCGGCTTGGGGTACTGGTTAGACAACCCACCTGACGGTGGCAAAGAGCTCGGCCATCAAGGTGTTATTGGCATGTTATCATGTCCCCTAATAACTGTGATGTTTCCAAGGGTGTCATCTTCATACATGATACAAGAGTATAGGACATTCATTCATGATAAAACATTAGCATAGCTTTCATAAACATAGCATAAGTTTTGCATTTGAATCATAGTTTATCAAAGATAACTTTGCTATACTACTACTCACAAATGGCTCTTGAACAGTGGGTTACTTCCTCCAAAAGTGCTTGACCTACACAAAGCATGAACAAAGCATTGAGAACATCTTAATTTACAAGTCCTTAAACCAATTCAAATGCTCTAACTTAACTTAGTGTTTCCTATTCCCTTTCTTAGATTGTTTAAGGCTTTTCTAAGCTTAATTCAAGTCCAAGTGTAAAACAGGTACTGAAGGTGTAAATTGAAGTGCTCTAAGTATCCTAGGTCTGCAAAACATGAAAGTGGAGTGAAGCAGGTGTGCCGCATGTGCTGTTTAGAGCAGTGTCGAAATTGTGTTGCTGAAATTTGAGCCGTACGTGCGGAAGTGGCTGCTCTGAAATTATGCTTGCTGCTCGAATTTCTAACATTGTTTTAAGCTACCTGTTCTCAATTCTAAAGCTAGGGACCTTGAAAAGTTAGCACAAAACATGCTAAATGTATGGAAAAACATGAAAACATAATTCTTTTTAAAGCTACGAGATCAATACATAATTTATTTCAAGATGCAAAGATCAAAACATGAGTTTTTTACCAAGAAATTCATGAGTTCTATTCTTTATTCAAACCCTTCTTTTTCATCCTTCCAAAACATGATATTAAACTTGTAAAACTCTTGAAAATCATATTAAAATATGAAAATAAGGCTTCTCTTGAAACAAGAACATCAAAATTTAAATCAAAATGGCAAGAATCATGACTACCTTGCCTGTTTTTCAACCTATTCATCTCTTTTTCATTCTTTTCTTCATAATTCCATTACTAACTCAATTTAATCCAAAGTTCTCAATCTTTGATTGTAGGAAGGATTTCTACAAAAATTAGGGTTCAAAACTTATCTTAGGATGATCAAGGATGGATTTTTGATAGATTTCTTCAAGCTTTCTTCTTTTCCCTTTCTTTCTCTCTTTCTTTCTCCTTTCTTCTCCTTGTTTCTCTTTTCTCCTCCTTTCTTCTAGCTCAATCTTGATCCTGCAGATTTTTTTGTTTCTTGTTTTGGTTTTATGTAACAAGGTAAAACAAAAGTTGAATAAAACAAAAAGGGAGGTGTGTGCATCACCTACTTGTGTGCTTCACTTTTTTGCATAATCTCATTTACTTAGCTGAATTGATCAAGGTTAGTACTGATTAGTCAAGCTTAGGTTTAATCTTGCTTAGTTTAATTAATCTTGATCTAGGCTCACTAATCTTACTTAGTTAACACTAATCTTGATTAGCAAAATATCACATAGCATCAAAATGACAAGCACATTAATCTAAGATCTTTAAGTTCCTCAATTAGTGCTTAGGCACATCCTAGCATTCACAAATCTAAGCATAAGGCATCCCCTAACTCAAAGCACAAAACAAATAATTCCTACACTTAAGGCATCATACTAACTTCTTCTTCTCTTCTAATCCTTAGCAAGTCGTAATTCAAATAGGCATATAACATAAGGCAAGAAAGTAAGAGCAATAATGCATATGTCATGTAAGAATGTCTCGGGTGTTACTGGAAGTTTCTGAAGAATATTGTATATTCAACTTGTATTTCAATTACATTAAGACCTTAGTTTATATAACCATAACGCCTAAACCAAAAAGGAAATACCATGCCTAATATATACACAATCATGCCTAATATATACAATTATATTCTTACACCCCCGCTCAAACTCAAGGTGTTTTAGTCGAAAACACGGAGAGTTTGTCAAGAAGAAACCGAAAACGAGCAGTGGTGTGAGTCTTGGTGAAGAAGTCAGCAAGCTGTAGAGCCGAAGGAACAAAATGAAGCAAGATAGAGCTAGACTGGAGGTGTTGACGGACAAAGTGACAATTAATCTCAATGTGCTTCATTCGTTCAATGAAAATAGTGTTATGGGCAATCTGAATAGCACTGCAGTTGTCACAGTAGAGAGAGGTCAGAGAGGACTGAGGAACACCCAAGTTAGAGAGGAGACAACGACATCAAATAACCTTAGCAGTAGCATGAGCCATAGCATGGTACTCAGCTTCGGCAGTAGGACGGGCAACTACAGTTTGTTTCTTGTTTTTCCAAGAAATCAAGAAATCACCAAGAAACAAACAAAAACCAGAAATGGACGTACAATCAGTAACATCACCAGCCCAATCAGCATTAGCATAAGCCACCAAATCCAAGGAAGAAGTAGAAGACAACCAGAAGCTTTGGAAGATAGTACCGTGGAGATAACGAAAAATGTGAACCAAAGCAGCCCAATGCAGAGAGCGAGGAACAGAAACGAACTGGCTAACCACATGAATATCATAGATAAGATCAGGGTGAGTAATTGTTAGATAGACTAAGCAGCTCACAAGCTTGCGATACAAAGTAGAATTATCCAGTGGGACACCATCAGTAGTGTTAAGCTTCACATTAAACTCAATGGGGGTATCAGAAATTTTAGTGTCAGTTAGACTGGCACGGTAAATAACCTCATTGTCATACTTGGCCTGAGACAGAAAGTAGCCCTTGGGAGAAGAAGCTACCTCAATACCAAGAAAATACCGCAATGGTCCTCAATCCTTCATTTCGAAAGTGCGGAAGAGATGCTGCTTGATGTCAAAGATATCAGAAGTGTCAGAGCCAATAAATGATCATATCATCCACATACAGTAATAAGGCAACAAAACCAGCAAAGGTGTGGAGGAGAAACAAGGCAGAGTCTTGGTCACACGGATGAAACCCGAGCTCAGTAATAGCTTTCTGAAAGTGATCATACCAAGCACGAAGAGATTGCTTCAAACCATACAAAGCATGCCGAAGACGACAAACAAGTCCAAAGGAATGAGGAAGACTAGGGGGAGGACGCATGTAAACCTCCTCAGGAAGATAGCCATTCAGAAAAGTATTCTTAACATCCATCTGATAGAGAGGTCAAGGATGAACAGCAGCAACAGAGATCAAAGTACGAACAGTAGTCATCTTGGCAACAAGGGTAAGGGTCTCCTCATAATCAATACCATACTCCTGTGAGAAATTTTTGGCAACTAGGTGAGCTTTGTAGCACTCAAGAGAACCATCAGAGTGAGTCTTGATTTTGTAGACCCATTTGGAACTAACTAGACTCTTACCAGCAGGCAAAACAACTAACTCCCAAGTATTAGTTTTCTGTAAAGCAGACAACTCATCCTCCATAGCTCGAATCCAAAGAGGATCCTGACAGGTCTCCTTGTAAGACCGTAGTTCTGAAAAAGAATGAATAGCAGACAGAAAAGTACAATAAGAAGCAGAAAAACATGTATTAGATCAACCAAACTTGTTTGGAGGACGACACTATCGAGTAGGATATTGATGTGTAGCAGGGTCAAAGTCTTCAGAAGCAGAAGAGGCAGCAACCGGGGTAGAGACAACTGGTGGAGGAGGAGTCTGGCGACGAGAATAGACTAACAACGGAGGAGGAGAGGAAGCTGAAGGAGGAGAAGTAGCCAAAGGAGAAGATGGAACAAATTCAGGAGGAACAGTGTAGATGTACTAATCAGATG
The DNA here is from genome assembly GCA_025200525.1 of Camellia lanceoleosa. Taxonomy (NCBI): domain Eukaryota; kingdom Viridiplantae; phylum Streptophyta; class Magnoliopsida; order Ericales; family Theaceae; genus Camellia; species Camellia lanceoleosa. Next base: position 100,894,128 of record CM045761.1, on the reverse strand, counting down.
GGACCTCAGAAGAAAATGGGTCAAGGGGAACTAAATTTGCTTTTGAAACTAGAGCAGTGAGAGGGGGAAGCTGAAAGTAAGACAAACGTTCTAAGAAGTAAAGGCGGCGGGAAACAGGATCGTAGCAACGATAGCCCTTCTAAGTAAGACTGTAATCCAAAAAGATACACAGGATAGAACGGGCACTAAGTTTTGTCCTATCTTTCCAGGGAAGAAGGACGAAGCATATAGACCTAAAAACACGAAGGAGAGAGTAATTGGAAAGTTGGGAAAACAGAGCCTCATAAGGAGAAGGACCAGAGAATAAGGGGGTAGGCATACGATTGAGAAGAAAAGCACCTGTAAGAACTGCTTCCCCCCAAAAAAAGCTGGAACAGAGGCAGAAAAAAGAGATCGAGCTATCTCGAGAAGATGACGGTATTTACGCTCAGCATGACCATTTTGGGCTGGTGTATCAGTATAGGAAGTTTGGTGAATGGTACCCAAATTGGTCAGATACTCATAGAACTCAGTTTTAAAATACTCTCCACCTAAGTCAGACCGTAATAATTTAATGGTTGCCTCAAACTGTGTAGTGATCATAGACTGAAATGTACGGTATATTTGGTAGAAGTCAGATTTATGAGTTATAAGATAAACTCAAGTATAGCGGGTGCAATCAACAAAAGATACATAATAGGCGGAACCCCCTTTAGTGAGAATAGGAGAAGGTCCTTAGATATCAGTATGCATAAGAGAAAACGGAGAAACATAAATAAACGTACTTTTATTAAAAGGTAAAGCTGACATTTTGGCAAGTTTACACACTTGACATTCATCAATTTACCTAGGAGAAATTTTACCCAACAATCCAGATTGAGCTAAAGACCGTAAGCGGTCAATAGACAAATGACCTAGGCAAGAATGCCATAAATAAAACTGACTCGATTGAAAATCTAACTGAAAAGAGGAAAGTGCAACTGGAGAGTTGGATAAAGGGAGATGCAAACTTTCTACCACATAGAGGTCTCAAACTCTACGGCCGGTCCCAATCTGCTTCTTGGACACCCTATCCCGCATAACAATGCATAAAAGAACAAAAGATAACATCAAAGCCAGAAGTATCAAGTTGACTGATAGATAATAAACTGACAGATAGCTGAGGGACATAAAGAATAGAGGGAATAGTAACAGCAGACATAGTAGAGGGCAAGACTGACCCAATAGACAAAACCGACATACTAGACCCATTAACAGTATTAATAGTAATAGGAATGGGTGGGAAAATACAGTTTTGAAGTAAGGAAAGGTGAGGAGTTATATGATGAGAGACACCAGAATCAAAAAGCTAGACGGAAGCGAGAATACCTGAAGAAGACCCAAGCAAACTTGAATGAAGAGAAGTAAGAGCGGAGGCAGATGGGGATGACTGAGAGGTGGATAGGATATGCTGAAGTTAAGCAAGCTGAGCATTTAAGGAAGCCAAGTCAGGATCTGAAGTTGGAGCAGATGCAGTATAAGTAGTTGGAGGCTGGAAAGTACTCGGAGCAGGATTGCGGAGCTGTGTCTGAAGTGGCTGGGACAGAGCAGGCTGACGTCCCTTTTTGGGACAGTTGTATTTTCAATGACCCCTCTGGTAGCAGAAAGTACACTCATTTGGACCTAATGGCCCTTGTTTGGGCTTTGCAGTGGCCTAAAGCTGATGAGGAGAAGGGGTTGATAACAAAGAAGGCTTAGCAGGAGCCAAGAAGACAGAGGGAGGTGGAATCTGACTGGCCGTCTTAAGAAGGGTTTCCTTGGAGAGGAGCTCACGAACAATAGCATCCATAGAGGGTAGAGGAGACCGATGAAGGATGCCACCATGGATAGTCTCATACTGAGGGAAAAGAGCCATTAAGAACTGCACTAAACGACTTTGCTCTCGAAACTCAACTTAAGTTTCTAGTACCTTGAGGCTAGGTGGTTCCATGAGAGCCAATTGATTTCAGAGACCTGTCATCTCAATATAGAAATCTTGAATAGTCTGATCCTGCTGACGAGCACTCTGAATAGCTGTTTCCAACTCATACCGCTTGGCAAAGTTGGACTACTAATAAACACCCAGTATATAATTCCACACCTCCTTGGCAATATTGTATTTAGAAAACATCATTCCAATACGATCATCCATAGAATTAGGAAACCAGGTCAGAATTTGAGCATTATCACAATCCTAAGTACCACAGGAAGTCATATATCCTTCCGCCTTTGAGTCCAATGGCCGAGGAACAAAACCAGAAACATAACCCCATTTTTTCTAACCAAGAAGAAAATTCTTCATAACACCAGCCCGATAGGCATAATTATCACCGGTGAGTTTGCATTTAATGGCTTGAATTTTAGTGTCCATTATAATAAGGCAAAGTTATAGAATTGATGGGTCAAAGTATAATAAACGAAAAATTGAAGAGCCAAACTAAGATATGTCAATAATTCAGGAAATAGACGAAGCCAAGAGAACCAAAATAGAGGAGTGAGAGAACTTGAAGCCAACACAACTGCAAGAGAGAGAACTTCGCGAACCGGAATGAGAGAGAGAAGACGATGAGTCAAACAGATGAGTCGGCTAGATGAGTCGAACAGTTGCCACGAATCAGATGAATCAGACCCAACCAGACGATCGATGAAGCAAGGAGCTTCGTCCAACAACTAGGTTTGAGAGAAAGAGAGAGATCGCGAACCAAACTGAGCCAAGGAGAAGATTCACGATTGATGATTGACGATTGATGAAGCAAAGATCTTCGATCAACAACCAAGTCTGAGAGAAGGAGAGAGATTGATGGTGCCAGGGTTTCTCAACCTGCTTTGATACCATGTAAGTTTTTGAAGAATGTTGTATATTCAACTTGTATTTCAATTACATCAAGACCTTAGTTTATATAAACCTAACGCCTAATCTAAAAAGGAAATACAGAACCATGCCTAATATATACACAATCATGCCTAATATATACACAAACATGCCTAATATATACAATTATATTCTCATAGTTACACCCACCTCCCCCTCCATCCGCCCTCCTTCACCATCTCAATTTTTCTTCTTGTTGGTCCAAACATTGTATAGCTTCTTTTTCTTTGGGTCTGATAATCATCACAAGTCCTGTTTTGTTTGCAAGTTCTAATAGAGTATTGTGATACTATATAGTATTAATGATTAACTGGTTTTGTTGAATATTATGGGATTAAGGGATGATAAGCATATATATACTCTAGTTATATGTACAGAATATATACTTTTTACATATGTATATATATATATTGTTTAATATGTGTTTAAATTAAAAAAATTAGAGTACAAAATTTCAAGAATTTAGTTTAATTTATGTTTTTTTTTTTTAACACTGATTTAAATCAGAAAGTATTTTTAATATATATTTTTTTACATTGGTTTAAATCAGAAAGTACATTAAATCTTTGAAAAGAAGAAGAATAAGACTGAGTAAAATAGTCTTTTACAACTAACATTGACGGTGTTAGTGTAAGCATCTTAATCCAAAAGCACATGAGGGTGTTTTGCATATATTGTCAAGAGGTAAAGTGCTCCAAAACTACAAGGGCTAAAATAAATGTTGTCCTGTTTTTAATTATAGTTTAGCTAGGAGTTTTATCAATATTTAGTTTCTTATTTTATCAGGGTTCCAAATAATTGTTTTCTCAGTGTTCTACATCACCCTGCCCATATAAATACTGAAACTATAGGTTTGGATCTTAAAGCTGGACGATGAACATTAAACAAATATCTAAACACGACAAGAAATTTTTTAAATCAATTGTATTTGTGGTTATGAAAGAAAACCAAGAGAACTGCTTTTGACCTAGAAGGATCTGAAATTTCTACAAGAAGATAATGCAGATTTGATGGTTTTGCCACGTTGCACATCTAGGGCATACCCTGTCAGTAGGTTTGTTATTTTGGATAAGTCCCATTACACAAAAGCCAATATACCTTCCTCTATTGTTCTGCAACTTTGGGTTTCCACTGTGTATTCAGCTGTGTAATTGTATAATAATAATAATACCACTGCGAATTCAACTAATTTCCCATTGATTGAATGATATGAGCTGCAAGTAATTTGAGCTCAAATTAATACCATAAAGCTTTGAAATTATGAAAATTGAATAAAACCAAATGAAGACAGCGTGCTGAATTATACTGTACTTTCTTTACCATTATGCTTAAATAATAATATGAAAACACTTGCTCAATACACACATGTATGAAAAAGAATTTCTTTCCCCCTACTAAGAGAATGTTGTGGACTGAGGAAATTAGCCATAAGTTATTTGAACAAATTGTTAAAATACCTTGTATGTGCTCACATCTTTCATGCCTCAAAAGTTGTCATGCAGTTTTTTATTATTCAAAGTTAAATTAATATATTTTTTCTTTTCTTTTCTTTTTTCAATTCATCGACATTCATTTACTTCTTGGTTTGAACTTGTTCATCATGCTAATGGCTTGCTAATTTTCCCAACTATCTTGCATCCCCGTTTGTGTGCTATGAACGTTAGATCTTTCTTATGATTTGATTACTGTACTAATTTTTAATCATTTGCAGGCAAAAGAAGATGAGGACAAGCCAGGGCTTCAGGCTATGTTGCAAAAAGTTTTGCAACTATATGCTTCCAGAGTCCTCTCTAAACGTAGCTATGCAAAAAAGGGTGTGTTCATTACATTGAGTTTACATATATAATCAAGCTTTTGCCAAATAAAATAGCCTCGCTAGATTTAACTCATTCTTGATTCAGTCAATACAGTAGATCATCATCCAATGATATGTGAATGCAGTCTAACACTAGGTTGTGGTCATTCTAGTTGATACACTCCGCAAGCCACATGATTGACATCATACCTGGCCTGCAGTCTGGTTGCTTCACACCTTTGGATGCTTATTGTTGCGACTTGTGGTTTGGTTTGGGTTCAGCCAGGTACGGTGTTGGAGATGTTGCAGAGTTGGGCTGGGGGTAGGGTAGGGAGGAGATGCCGGAAGGCGTCGTTGCTTGCTGGTCATTGTTTGATGCGGCTGGTTTGGTTGGAGCGTAATAGGCGTACCTTTCAGGGTGTGTCTTTATCGGTTCCGTGGTTGGAGCAATGGTTGCTTACTGTTCTTCATAGTTGGGTTTTGCTTATGGTAGATCCGAATGTGTTGACCTTTGCAGATTTTGTTGAGAATTTGATTAGTTAGTTTAGCCTTTGTAGGCTCACTTTTTGTATTCTTTGCATCATATTTTTGTATTCTTTGCATCAGCTTGATGCTTTTCTAATAAAGTTTGTTTATTTATCAAAAACAAAAAAAAGTTCACTGGCTGGAAATAAGGTAGGACACCATAATTCCTTAAAACAGGGGAGCCAATGCAAGAAAAGGTAAATTACAGAGGACATAAAGCACTGTCCATTTCAATGATGGATATCGCCTCATCATTCATTCAAAGGGTCTATTTAAAGAACTGCAAGCATCAAGAAGGTCACCATGCATTCAATTTCAGAACTCTTTCATCTCATTTCATCTTCATATCCATTTCAGTCAGCTTATGGCTTGCAGTATCTGTTCCTTTCCATCCTGTAAATTTTCTCTTTTCATTAATACTGTAAGCATCGTTCCATCCACCATTGTTTAATTTGTTCTTAATCTTTGCTCTCTGATTCATGCACTCCATTTAATTCCAAGTACATTTGAAGTCCTTTAGATTGGTTCATTCTACTCTCTGTTTCTTTAGTTTAAAATTTAAATTTCAATCTCGGCATACCAGAAGTCCTTGTGTCCAGGCGTCAAGAGCCCATAAGAGACAGCTTCCCCTTGCTTCTGTGCAATCACCTGAGCAATTAGTATGGGTTCTGACCCAATCAATCAATAGCAAGTTTAAGGGAATTGGTATTTTGACTGACTTTTGAGCCTGGGTATAGCTTATCTGCTCGCCTTCGTCCAAAAATAGACCAAACAAGAATCAACCATAATTACAGCATGATGCACAGTACTGGTTTGAGTGTGGCCATATACTTTATTAAGGCCTTGACTTAAGCCACCAAACCAAGTAACTTGAGTTACTCCAGAACGAGTAGCTCTGTTCTGCAGCCAATGCACCTGAAAATCTTGCAGCGCTTGATGAGCCCTATATTCAACCTAGGTAGGTGCTGGCATCATTGCACAACTTCAAAGAGTGGTCAGGGGGTATACAACCTTTTTGGTCATTTCCTCGGGCAGAGTTTCATCTTAATGAGCACTTACTGCATGTTGAAAATGCTCAGACTTGGGGTGGTGATTCTCTATTAAAGTGGCTCACCACCCTGAAAATCATTTTCCAGTTAAGCTTACATGCCTTCTTAGCATGGTGTGTCTCACTAGAGTGGCTGCCTCCAGGAGGTCTACATGATGCATATTAGACCACCAGATTCACCAATAGTCCCAAAAACTTAAGCTGTTAGGAAATGGCCCAACAATGTGTATCAAGTTATACAACACACTCCCTCACATGCAATCCCATCTTGCATACAAGAAATACAAAGAGACATACATGGAGAGAAGCAGAATGCAAATGGTAACAAATGCAGATGGAGAAACTTGAACCTAAGACCTCCCCTAAGCTGAGGTATGCTAACATGTTAGGTCACCACTAGTCCCAAAACCTTAACTGTTAGAAAATAGGTCCAATTATATCAAGCTATCCAACAATGCGTCAGTCTGATTGTGGTAACGTCGCGAATTTGAACTTTTCAGATCCCCATAAAAATAAAAACACTAAAAAAAATCCGTAAGTATTTTGTTGTTTTGTTTTGCTTGGTTACCTAAAACCTTGTCCCTCTTTTTGTTTTTGCAGAAAATCAAGTTTTAAAGGCTGAAGAGTTTCTTGAGACCATAATTAAAGGTAATAAAATGCTTTTGATTCATTAATAAAATGCTTTTGATTCATTTTTTTCTTTATTTTTTTTTCAATTAATCACTATGTTTTAAAGAACTGCATTTAACTTGAACTGGTACATTGCATAAAAACATTACCACCTAGATTTGTCCTTCTTGGTTTGATGCTACATTATTTGCTGGATTTTTGTGAGAATGTCTTGGATGTATTTTAAATGATCATGATGACCGAGTCTTATGCAACAAGGAAAATCCAACACTGGTGTAAGGGCCAAGGCCCAAAAAATAAAAAAGAAAGAGGTGAACATGTATTTCAATGTCTTGCAAATGTGGTTTTTTGTCGAGACCTTAGTAGCAGATGAAGACGCACCTGACGAAAAATCGTGATTATGCACTTCTGAGGAAGAATCGTATCAGAATCGCGCTTTTGATGCAAGAGAAACGCGAATCTGTCTAAGAAGGAAGCGATTGCAACCTTGATCTCGATCTCGATCTCTATCTCTATCTCCCTATCTTCCCTCTCTCTCTCTCTCTCTATATATATATATATTTTCTTCTCTCTCTCTCTCTCTCTCTCGTTCTGGTTTTCTCTCTCTTCGTGGGTCTCTACTTTTTTATCTATTTTTGAGACTTATAATGGATCATTTATTATATTTTATTTAAAGATAATGAATTTATGTGTTTTAAAGGATATTACTCTACTACTTTTATTGGTCTCTGTGTTTTACAAATTCAAGAATATCACTCCATTACTTTTATTGGTCTTTGTGTTTTGAAGATTCAATAATATCACTTCATTAATTTTTTGGTGTCTGTGATTTAAAGTTTTAATGATAATGGCCTATTAGTATTATTTCTTTTTTTTATAGACAGCTCTTTTGATGATAGTATTAATGAGAATGAATTAAAAATGTTCTTATAATGTTCGAATTTATTAATTCATTTTGTTTTTATATTTGGAATGAATTTTTATTTGCTATTCATTTTTTTAAAAAATATTTTTTTTATGTTGTATTTAATTAATTAAAAATTATATAAAAATAAAAAATTTAAAACTCATTTATAACATGTATATATCAATTAAAAATATATATAAAAAAAGTTTATATAGACAAATTAAAAATATTTTCTATAAAAGTAATATATAAGCTCTCCCAAATTACGACTCTTTCGCGCTCTCATTTCGTCCCATTTCGTGCAACTAAGGTCGAGACAATCTCAAGTGACCTAAAATACTAGGGGGGTTTGGTATAGCTTAGTTGCTTCTTTTTATAGTAGTCCATGCCAAATTGTTTGGTTCAGTTTTTGTTTACAACTTATTAGAGATAAATAGCTTAAATAAATTTAAAAAGTTTATTATGATTTTGGCTTTCGCTTTTTGATTATCAGTTTTAGATTGTAATAAGTTTAACGGGCCCACTGTATGGTATGATTGTGTTTTATATGTTTGACTCAGCAAAAGAATAGGAAAAATAGCTCTCTGGACAATTGTTCCGGGCTTTAATTTTGAATTTAAAATGGCTAGAAAGTAATGAATACCTGCTATTTTAGCCTATGAAAGACTAGAAGCATGTGATTTGGGCCCTAAAGGTCTAGATGACCTAAAAAGTAGAGTGCATGAGAATTTGTTTTAAACGTGAGGGGTGGTTTGGAATTTGGATGCTATAAGACCAGTGTCTGTCTTAATGTTTTTGAATCGCATATTTCCCTCCCAGGTCAAGGGTTATATACATTTGCTTTTTAATTTTGGAATAAAAATGTTTATTAAATAGTTATAACCCAAAGAGGGGTCTGGGGTTGCGTGTGGCCTTAGTTTTCCTGGATAAGTTTTAAAATGTTACTATAGTTAAATCTGAAACCTTGACATATTATTGTTTATGGCACACCATACGCGAAACACAAATGCATAGATATAGAACCCATATCTTATTTTTACTAATAAGAAGATAATAACATGTGGGGTGTTTTTGAAAGTTCAATTAACTTTGAATGCCCCATTTGTTAGAAATGTGGAACACCTAACTAGGATCGGTGACAGACGAAAACAAAGATGAAAAATAAATAGGAATTGTATATCAAATGCATACACAATAATACAAGATTTACATGGTTCACCCTAATTAGGTTATGTCCCCGGTCGATGTGGTTTCGCTATTAAGAATTACAACTAAGATTCAGAGATAGGTGCAGCCCCTCTAACTACATATACATAATTTAGGGCCACCACAGCCTACAGGTCACAAATGCAAAAATACCATAATACCTTTGTCCCAGAATTTGAGATCTGTGATTGAGTGGTTAGTGTTCATTGCTTATGAGCTAAAAAGCATGGACACGGACATGCGACACGACACGGATACGTAGACATGCTAATTTTCAAAAAATGCAGGACATGACACATGGGGGACATGCATGAAATATATAATTTTGTATATTTATTATATGTTATACATAAATATAAATATGAATATATCATTCAAAGATAATAAAAAATGTAATATAACACTAATTCCTATAAATTTATATAGTTTTTATTTTATTATTGTATCTTAAGTTGTTTTGTTCAAACTTATAAGTAGTTTTACTGTGTCTAATCGTGTATTTAAGCAATAAACATGTGTCCGCCAAGTGTTCAGAGAGTGTCTGGGTCCTTAAAAAAAAGTAAAAAATAGGACACGTTTTGAAGAGTGTCGGACATGTGTTGGGAAAGTGTCCGTGTCCGTGTCCGTGTCCGACACGGACCCGATACGGATATGTTACATTCTTAAAAGTGTCCGTGCTTCTTAGCTTATGAGGATTCACACTACCCAATACCATTAACACAAGATTTGCATGTAAGAATCTCATCTGGAATAAGAATATCCATTGGAATGGAGCGATAGGAGATTACGAAAAGCATCTAAAAATGATGACAGAGGAGAGGCTTTGAGCTTGTCATTTCAAAGGAAACCTAAACTGTTAACATCTCATCAAACATGATGAAGTCCCTTACTCTTGAATCCCCAATTTAAGTGGTAAATTTTCACCTCGTACACCATAAAAGGTGCAATTATAGACGCCGAGGTGATGAAGTGATCCCCATCCTCTGTTCCATTAACATTGAGGCCGAGCATCTTCTTAAAGATATGTGGACAATTAGATCATGAAAATAAGAATAATTAGCAGGATAATTTATTGACGACTTTTTAAAAGGAAGTTTTTGGTTGGTTGCACTTGTGGATGCTGTCTGACCTTACTGTCTTGCTTGCACAGTCATCGTTTTTTATTTTTATTTTTATTTTATATATATATTTTTTATGGTTGTTTGTTGGGCAACACTTCCCAACCTCATTAATAGACTTGTTCTACTGGCTGCAGCCCCTGAAGATGAGTGGAATAAGCTGTTGATCAATGGTATGACTGTTGGTAAAGGTGAAATCTCGCCGGATGAATTTTATGCTGTTATTAGGAAACGAATGGAACGAACTTTGATCCGAACGGTAGGGTGCACTCTTGGATCTCAGCCCCATTAGAGTTCCAAAGACTTAAATTTCTCTAACATTTCTCCATCTCTCTCTCTCAGGAGGGAGGTTCTTATGAGCAACGCGTTCTTACCGAATATCTGAAGGGCATTCAATCAAGAGCGGAGGAGATTGTCCAAGTACTTCAGGGCAATCCACAATAGTTTTTTTTTGAAGTTTTTATGTTCAGATTGAAGCTGGAAGAAACGTCAGTAGATGTTAGTGTACATAAAATGAAAAGCAGTTCCTCGGTAAATTTGAAAATGAAGAGTGGAGCGATGTAGAGAAAAAAGGAAGATTGGTTTTGGATACGATGAACACCATTACACAAACCGAACCATACAAGGCTGTCAGCAAGCCTCGTAAAAGCGCCTGGATAAATAATTTTGAGTCAGTTTTTTTTTTTTTTTTTTTTGTGAGTTAATAATGTTAGATTGACTGTATTGTTACATGAATTACAATACTGTATTTTTGTGAGTTAATAATATTAGATTGACTGTATTACCCTTGGATTCTGCCGCAAAACTGGAACCTTGTGAATTGGATACAATTTGTTAATAATATTATGGTATGTTTAAAGCAAAATTCTACTGATACAACACTTTTGGTTCATTACACCCTTCATTTTTATAGGGTGATTTTATTTACACACCACTAATCTTCTTAGTATATACCATTACTTGGTACACATACAAAATAATTTTTAGTGTTTAAAAATATCTTAGTTTACACCTTAACTTCCCATTACTAGCTTTATGGTAACAGACCACTTGTCTATGAATACACATCACGACACACACAAAAAACTCTCCATCTTCATAACAGATACCTCCATCTTTAGAGATTTCTATCTTCGCCGATGTTGATCTCTGTTGTCGGTGTTAAACTCTCGTCGTTTTGAATTGCTGTTGTCTCATCGTTACATATCATCGTTGTCTCGCTGGTGCCTTGTCGTTCTCCATCTTCATCATTGTCTCACCATTGTTTTGTTGGTGCATTGTAGGCGTTAAACCAAAAAAATAAAAATAAAAATAGTTATGTTCATGAATACAAAGTTGAACAAACTTAATGTGTCAAAAAATTTGTATCTGAACAAAGAATAAAAGTTCAATTTATTTTAACCGAACTAACTTTAAATGTTCAATTTTTTTATGTATGAAAATTTAATATTTGATGATTAATCTTAATAATTTAAACAAAATTATTTTGTTCAAATACAAATAATCGAATATTATGTAAAAGTTCAACTCTGGTTATCTGAAAATATGATGAACAAACTCATCTTCCCAATATACAAATGAGATAAACAAAAATAAAAAAACTAAGTAATAAATTAACATTTTCAATGTTTATATTGGAACCACCCATCTCAGTGTCATCCATGGTGTGTAAATTTTCAAAACTAATTGATTTCAATATTCTTAAATCTGAAATCTTCAAAAGTAATAATGTTTTGAGTTTGAGAAATAAGTATAATAGAGAAGAGAATGAAGTGAGCTAATTGATAATGAATGATATCACAAGTGTAATGTGTTAATGGTGAAGATGATGAAGAAATACAGTGGTTATATGTTTAAATCCTAAACCCTATAGGTGATGATGGTCTGTGAAGAGTATTTTGTATTTTTAAATATGAAATCTTTGAATTGGTAGAATATACCCCATGTTGTCCTTAACGGTCTTTTCATTTGAGGATATTATTAGAATATAAATTCAATCTGTTAATGGTATGTATTGAGAGAATTAGTAGTGTGTAAATAGAATTACCCATTTTTATATTTTTTTATTACATTTTTATCCTTTGTAAAATTAATATTAAGGACTAAAAGCTCCAAACCTTGCCCTATCACATTTTTCTGTACACCCTTTCATCTTTATTTCTATTATCCACCACCACCACCACCACCACCACCAGCCTTCTCTACCAACCACCACTAATTAGCCACCATCCATTCTCTCCACCAACCACTGCCACCCTTGCTCGCATCTTTCACTCTTCCCATCCACCTACAAATCCAAATGCACCTACCTTATATATGTGTATATAAACAATAACAAACAACAAACAAAAAGAGTAAAATTTATATTTAAAAAATATATATATATATATATATAATCATTACAAATAAATAATATATATATATATAGTTGCATTTAAAAGATGTTTAGGTATGGTTTTCAATCATTGTTAGTTTTGCATAATTTGAAAAAAGTGGGTTCGAAACTCCTTTCAGCTCTAGCTCACCAAACAAATTAAGATTTTCCAGTCTTTGGTAGCCAAACAATTTAAGTTTGTTTAGACTTCTAGCCGAACATGGTTGATTAATCAATTTTGGCCTGTTTGGTGGGACATAGTTATACAAACATGATTTGTTCATTTGTTTCCAACCGAATAAACCATATTTGTTCGGCTGTGTTTTGCTAAACAAAACACGAATACTGAAAAGAGGCTACAAAAGTGGTGGTCATGATGGAGGCTGTGAAGTGATGATTGCGGTGGTGAGGTGTTGTGAGGTGATGGCCAGGTGGTCGGATTGTGGGGTGGTGCTCGGAAAAGGCGGCTGCAGTAGTTGTAATAGTTGAAGATGGAGGAGTTAGAGTTTGAAAGATTTTTGGTGTAAAAAGAAGAGAGGAGGTTGGGAATGAGGTATAAGTGGCATAAAGACGTGTGTAAAAAGATAAAATAAGAATGTTGCTATTAGCACTCTATCAATTATCTTGGACCCCTTATTTTTTAGTTTATTTTTTATTACAATAATAATCTCAAATAAAATTAATAAAAAGGATATCAATAATTTTGGACACTTCATGTCACAAGTAAGCACACACACCCACTACATCATGAATTAAGGTTTGTGAGAGCACCTATCTCCATCACCACCCATTCATCTTTCCCAAATCACTCCTTCAAAATCTATCTACTCTCAAAATCTTAAAAACTCTTTAGCGGCAATATTCCGACGGTAACGATAGCAACCATTTGATTATTTACAATTCTCTAGCAATGACAATGAATAGAAGTTTTTTCGGCAACCACAACTCCATGAGACGAGAGGAATATAACAATAAAAGCTCAGAAGAGATTCATAAGTTTGATGGTATTCTTAGCTCAGATGAGATTAGCCTTGTAAGGATAAGTTTCTTGAAAAAAATAACAAAAATAATAAAAATTGTTCGTCATTTTTTCAGGACTGAATTCCCTCAACATATAATCAAATTCGAAGACAGTTCAACATTGTTTATTTGTTCAGGAACAGGAAACTGAACATTTCTTATTTGTTCAGAAACAAATAACCAACTCTGATAATGGTCAAACTGAAGAAAAGAATGAGGCGACAGAGATTACAATCCAAGCTAGTCTTGTCAGGGCAATTGACAGTAATCACAGTTGGCACTTCTTCTTTTTCTTTCTCTAGTACAAAAAATCTCAACCCAATTTCTTGCTGATATATTTTAAGGATTGAAGACTAAAAACCCTATATTTATTTTTTCACTGTAAGGTCATGAACAAATATGTGGAGATGAAATAGTAATCACTTTTGTGGGTTTTGTTAGGGCTTTTGGGAGAGAGATTTTTGGAGTGTGAGTGTGCATTCAATTGAATGGGTGAAATATTTTCACAAGGATAATTTCGTATTATTTGGGAGAGAAAATAAATTTTAACGGTTTTAAAATTTATAATGGGGTCCAAAGAAATAGATTGTGACGATCTTGCCACGTAAAATATTTTACATTTAATCAAGGTGATTTAGATTTTAATTAATTATTATTCCAATTTATTTGTGGATTTGATGAACAATATTGGGGTTGATTCGTATATAATTTTATAAAAGAGTTATTTTGGAATTAGAAATTAAAAGCTTAAGTGACTCAAGAAAGTGAAATTGACGAATTAAATTATTTTAATTTCGAGTATGGACCATATGGGAGTTTAATTAAATATTCGATTCCGCTTTAGTAAAATTGAGATTTTATTAATTGGGTCGAATTGGAATTGATCAAGTTATGAAGATTGGGAATTGAGATTATTACGAATTAAATTCATTTATGAGGTGTTCAATTGAATATGTAATATATTGACTGAGATTTTGAGTTTGATCAGAAATTGAACGCCTTACTGATGTGAGAAATCAAAATTGATAGTAGAAATAGGTTTAATTTGATATTTGGAGTCTTCTGAAAATTTGATTAAAAATCTGATTTAGATTGGTAAATATTAAATATAATTAATTGAGCTTTACTTGAAGTCAATTAGACTAATTAAATTATGTGGAATTTGTGATTAGTTATGATTAATTAAATTATGATCAAGATTAATTTAAATTAAGGGGTGATTAATTAAGCTAATGAATAATTAGTGGTTAATCTAATCCTAATCATAAAATAAAATGGAGTAAAATTAAGAAGGTCCTAGAAAGATTGGGAAGAGAAGTAGTGTGCATTGTGTATTCATTTGTGTTGGAGAGAGAGAGAGAGTGTGTGTGTGTGTGTTTGCTGGAAGACCAAGGAGAAAAACAAAGAAGAGTGAAGTATTGAAGAGGAGTTCAATAATTGATCAAGAAATTCAGCCATTGAAGACTTAAGGGAAGGAATTAAAGCTTAAATTTTGTATATGATTTAGTTAAAAGATGAAGTTAAAAAGTTGTTGGGTTCAATTCCATATAATTAGAAAGAAATGAAGAAAATGATGAAGAAAATTTGTGTTAAAGTTAATAATCATGGAGATAATTGTGAGAATACATCAAATTAAGTTTGGGATTTGAAACCTTGATATATATATATATATGTATATATATGAGATGTATATTTACATGCACCATGAGTTTTGAAACGATTTGAGCCATTCAAATTCATAGTTTGAAGAGGACAATGAAAAGTTTTATAAAAATCAAGTCCATGAAAATTTAGAGTTAATCCTAAAGTTAGATAATGTTTTAGTTTTATTATGAAAATTAGGAATTGGTTTGATTATGATTTTTAATCCATGCATGTAATTTCATGGAAAAGTTTTATTCAATTTAAACATATTTTGGAACATCTATGATCATAAATTAAGTTTTGGGTTTGATTTTGTAATTCATCAATTAAGTTTGATTTTTATTATTTATCATGAAATTGGGTTCTATTTTTACATATATCATGAAATTTTCAAGAGTTTTGAAAGTTTAATTCATATTTTAAAATTTGTGGGCTTGATATAAAGAAAATGAATTAAATCTAAATTTGGACAAATTTGGGAATAAATTAAAATTTGTACTTGAGAATAAAAAATTAGTTTGATTTTTTATTTGAATTTCATATATGCAAATATTTCTTTTAAAGAGCTTTATAGCTCTAATTTTATGTTTTATAACACAAAAGAAGAAAAATGTTGAAATTATTATATTTACGAAATTATTGGTTTTAATCTTAATGATCAAAGAGATTTTTTTATTAGAAATTGGAAATTTAGTTATGGGTTCATCTTTATTAATAAAATTACATGTTTAAATTGGTTCATGCAAGAGTCTAAGTTTTGAAAATGTGTTTGGAAATTATTTTTGTTAGTTTTCAAAAATATAGAAAATTTGCAGATTGCTCGAGCGAAAAAGTCATCGCTCGAGCGAACATTGAGGCCATCCAGTATTTTTACAGAGCTTTGCAGACCGCTCGAGCGACCAAAGGTGTGCCCGAGCAAAGACCCTATTTTCAGCAATTTTTGACTAACTCTTGTAAGTGCCTACTTGCATTCTCATGACATTAAAGTATTTTTAGGCACCAATTGGACTCACATAGTCATGGAATAAGTTAGAAACACAAAGATAGTTGAATGAAAATGAAATGAATATTGAATGGTGCTTCTATTGTGTTTTTGTTATGTGATTTGTATAAGTGGACGTTCGAGGCCTTATATCGACTTGACCCACTATAAGTAATAACTTTATAAAGATATGTTCAAGTTATATTTATTTTCGAAAATGTTATTATTATTGAAATCGATATATGATTGATTGAATGGTTTGTTGAAGTACTATTTGTTACTAATGAATGAAGTTCATTTTTGAAAGTATATTCGTGACATCCTTGAGTGAGGCCCTTGCCTGGGGATATAATACCATGGCCCATTATTTAATAGGCCCTTGTTTGGGAGAAACAATACCATAACCCATTGGATAATTGAAACACATAGATCTTTGTTGTTAGACCTTAATGGTTACATTGGATATGATATATCCTTGAGGTCCCATAGTTATTGAAACATTGTTACTCTATTGGATGTACCATGTAAATTGTCATTGAATGAGTATTGCTATTGAGATAACATGGATCATTGAGAATTGAATTGAAATCAGAATTGTATTGAAAATGCTATCGAACAATGGTTTTTGTTATTACAAAGGATTGATACGATGGCTAATCGAATTGTTTTGCCTATTGAAATGGATTGTTTCGGAAAATGAAATATATGTTTTGATAAGGGATTTGATATGGAAAATGTTTTGTTATAAATTTGATATAATATGGCAAATGCCTTATTTTGAAAATGATTTAAGATTCGTTTCGAAATTGTAAGTTAGGTTTTTGTATTATCTTCGAACTTCATTCATTTAATCTTTTTATTATGTTATTATTCATTGGACTTTAGTTCACTATTTATATGTGTATGTAGGTGATCAAATTGAGCAACAAGGATAGAGAAAGTCTCGGAGTCTACCTGTGTCAACCTTTTGAAGATCTTCTGGAATGAAGCAAGTTAGGTTTGAGTAGAGCCAAGAAAATCAGCCCTTAGCTTTGTTAGACTTTTGTATTTTGCTGAGTCTTAAATGTATATATGTGTGAGATATATAAGATTTGTATATGTATATTAATTATTATTGTGTTTAAATGTTTTAATTATTTTAGTCATCATGTATGCACAAGCTCAATAGAAATTATTATTTTTGTTTTGTTTCCGCTTAAGCCTTGATATTATTTAAATATTTTGAAATTTTGTCTTTGAGGCTGAATGTAATCTAAGATTACTGGCCGATCATGACTCTAAACCAATGGACGGGTTTGGGTCAGGACATAGATGGTCCAAAATAATTGATGAAGTGCTAATACCAACATTCTAAAATAATATTGTTGAATTTTTGAGGGAGGGGTAATTAAAAATGGTGTAATAAGATAGAATTGTTGTGTAAATGGAATTATCCGTTTTCAAAATAATTGACTCTAAACAATTTCTTTTTTTCTTTTTGTCATTTTTTTTTTCTTTAGACCTGTTGGTATGAAGCTACAAACTTTTTCACCGAGCCATGGTTGCGGGTTCATTTCCGTAGCACTTGAATAGGGTGAATTTCTAGTTTATTCTCATACCAGGGTAAAATGTGACTCCTAATAAAGTTTTTCAGAAAACGTGATTTCTAAAAAAGTTTTACAACTATTTTATTACATCAAAATAATATTATTTTATTATCAAAAAACTTTTTAACAAATAAATTTTTTTTTCATAGAAACTTTATTTTTAACCACGTTTTCGTTTAATTATAGGGTAAAATGCATTTTACCTTTTTGTGGCATATGACTCGATAGCACTTTACCATCGTCTTTCAAAAATAGCCATATATTTCTATGTGATTTTAGACTAAAATGCAACATTAACTCTATGTTACTAATGAAAGGACAATTATACCCTTCTATGTTGTCTTCTTCTATTTTTGCTTTCTTTTGTAAATAAATAAATAAAATTTTCTCTATGACTAGAGGAAAAAAAAAATTTAAAAATATAACACAAAAATCATTAAGAAACTAGAGTTTTTCAAATATTTGTTTTTAAAAACACTAAATTTTTAATTTTAATTAGATATTATGATATACATGTATATATACCTTATAAATATAGACACTATTTAATTAATTTATGATTTAATTTGTTAAATATATATGTACATAATCAATTTAAAATGTTATTAAATAATAAATTGGGTTAAAATTAAAAGTTTGATTAAGGTATTTTTATGATTTAATTTTTTATGTATATGTATATGTTTAATTTAAAATGTTATTAAATAAGATAATTTTATGGTAATAAATTAGGGTGTATAGTTTAATTTATGATTTAATTTTTTATATATATATGTATGTTTATTTTAAAATGTTATTAAAGAAAAAATTGGGTTAAAAATAAAAAAATTAGATTAAAGTAATTTGATGATTATTTTTATAATAATAAATTAAGGTAGTTAGGTTAATTTAATGGGAAATTTATTAGAAAGTCCTATTTTGGGAACTTCTGTATCATTTGGTCCCACATTTTAAATAGTTGATTGAGAAGTTCTTATTAGGTGTAGTGTGTGACCAATAAATCCTTTTTCAAACATGAATGGATATTGGTTAGATAGATATACCCTCACTAGTTAATTGGGGAAGTTTATTTTTTTTTGGAATGTGTGACAGGTATGGTGTGAACTCCAATGTGGCAGGTATTAATGTGACACTCCAATTATGGGACAACATGACAGGTATGATGTGATACTCTAAAATTTTTACTCATCCTTAGTGTACTTTTTCCAAATGTGACAACGTCATAGGTATGATGTGATATTCCAAAAAAATAAAAACTTATCAGTATACTTTTTTCAAATGTGACAACGTGGCGTGTATGTTGTGACACTCTAAGAAAATAAAAAATTCCTTAGTGTACTTTTCCTAAACGTGACATGTGACATTTCAACGCGGTGGACCCAATTTGAACGAATTACTGCGTGCCTTCACGTCACGCGCCAAAAAACAATTAGTAAGGAATTCACGTCCCATACTGCGCATGTTAAAAACAACCAAATCTTAAAAAGTTATTAGTGCGCATTACAAATAACGTGACACACAAATACCCCACCACCTTCCCTATACATAAAAACTCTTTAGTGTACTTTTCCTAAACATGACATGTGATACTTCAACCCGGCGGACCCAATTTGATTGAATTACTGCGCGTCTTCACGTTACGCGCTAAAAACAATTAGTAAGGAATTTACGTCCACACTGCGCGTGTTAAAAACAACCAAACCTTAAAAAGCTACTAGTGCGCTTTTTGAACAACATGACACACAAACACCCCACCAGCTTCTCCATACATAACCACGCCACCTGTCCCCTAACTGTACTAACAATGGTAAAACAGTCAACAAATAATTTAAGGGACCACTCAATCACCAAAAAAACATTTAGGACTTATGGATTACAAGTCTACAAAATGGGATTTACTGGTCAATTTCCCTAATTTAATTTGTTGTATATATAATTATATATACCCCATTTTGACCTCCACCTCCTTGAACTTCCAATGATGAAAACAAAGATGTGTGGCTTCGATGTCTTCATCATGAGTCATGGATGAGAGTGGATCCCTACCCTACACGTATTTGGGCCAAAATGATTTTTAGACCTTAAAATCTATTTTCCAAAATGATTTTTTAGATGTTCCATACATTCGACAATGTTCAAGCTCCTAGTTTCATCAAAATCATGTATCTTTATGAAAATGAGCAAGAATAATGTAGAAATGAATGGATAGGGAGAGAATCATCTGGAAACTCACTGGGCCGCACAATTTATCAAACCTATACAATATTTCTCCCACGACCGACTATTTTTTTCCATGGGAAAATGGCACGCTCGTAAGAAATTTATGTGGCTGTACAAATCATGCAGCACATTGAGCTGTTTCTAAAAGATAGTCCTCCAAGCATCTTGAAGGATACCTTCTTCGTAATTCTCAAGGAATTGTAGCCCAATGCACCATTTTGAGCCCCTTGGGCTATAAATATCCCATTTGATTCAAGGAATTGGGACTATTGTTGAGCTTTTGATTGGAATTCACTCAAGAGCTCTCTCTCAGATGTGGGCTGAGACGTAACCATATTGAGGCCACTTTAGTTACATTTATAGTTCTTGAAGTAAGGTTATTTGGTAGAGATGATTTGTTTCATGTGCTTGTGTAGATTTGGTGAACAACATACAACTTCAGGCGAAAATTGGCACACAAGTAGGTCTTCCACTTGAGCAATGGAAATTCGTTGCCTGCTAATCCACCGTACGTGCAGCCAGCCACTACCGCTTGAGCGGCCAATATGGATGCTCGAGCGGTCCACCTTGGGAAGTGTGTGCGAAAGTTTCAGTTCAGTTTTCTAATAATAAAATGAAAAAAAAAAGACTCTCCTAGGGTTCTGACTTTTTGGAGGCTACAATAGAGAGGCTACTAAGCTAAGACAAGCAACCTTAATCATCAATGGAGGCTACCATCTTCTCCTACCTCTATGAGTGATCGAACATCTCTCTTAGGGTTTTGATGAAACCCTAGCCAAGTAACCGAAATTATATTATTTGGTTTTGTAAAGTTTTGAGTGAAATTTTTATAAAACTTTTGAGTTTCAATTCAATATGTTTCTATCTTTACACTTTATTTAATTTCTATGATTGAGAATGAATGTTTCACTTTGTTACCATTGTGTTGTATTTGAAACCTGAGATGGGCTATGCTATGACTAGACGGATTGTGCCACAAACCCTAGTTTAGAGTGGACAAACTGTGTTGGTTGAGATAGCGCGCACTTGTGCCTCGAGCGTAACTTTAATCTTCTTTCCGATTCCCAACTTGTAGTTGAGGAATTGGCTCATTTCACTCATTCATTTTATAATTCAAGTTTGCAATTTTATTCAACCAACTATTCATTAAACTAATTTGAAAAGTAATAATTAAAATAGTGTTTAAATACACAATAGTCCTTGTGGATACTGTAGCTTGGCTTTTTCGCGCCCCATTTCGGAAGCTCGAAAAGAAAGCCCTACAGTTCAGACTTCCGCGGTTTTGAATCTAATCTCACTAGTGCAATGTGAAATTGATAATCACCAAAGAGTCCAAATCCGACAAATTTTTTGAAAAATTGATTTTAGGATCAAAAATGCCAAAATTGGATTGCTTTGCCAGATACAGAGTCACTACCTAAATATTTTATTTTTGGAGAAATTTAGGAAACCCATGACTCGTGCCAAAGGCCTCGTGTCCGTTATCACCAAAGTTGCCTCGGCTCTGGAACTTAGGTATGAGAGGGGAAGGTCATGAATTGAGCACTCCCGCTCACCCGATCAAAGATTAGTCTCGACTAATCATGATATGATTTTTTTATAAACATTATGTGTTCTTGTTCCGATTATTAGGCTAGCTTTACTATGTGATGCACACAAGCAAGTATAGACTAGTTTGCTCAATTTGGAACAATTCAACTCATGTTTGTTTTTGAAAATGGTTTGAATTTGCTACCTCAAGTGGGCTTAAAGGTTTGCGGATTTGCCACCAAACATAGTGGGCTTAAAACTGATTTGCCACTTAAAAAAGTCGGCTTAAAATGCACATTCGTTGAATCGTTCCAATTTAAACAACAAGTCTTTATCCACAGGCATTCAAGCAGTTTAGCAATTAAGCATTTAGCCTCATGGCAAGCATGCTAGACATGGCAACATTCACATTCATGCAAGTATGCCAAAGCATAAAAACTCACCTAGTACTCCAAGCTAAGAAGGTATGAGTTAGAAAAATATGCATGATTCCTAATTATGCCAAATGCCTAATGCAACACATACAATATGCAATTAATAGGCTCGGCTACTAATATGTCATATGATTCAATTAAATAACATGCGGTCAAACACGTATTCAAAGAAGTATTGAAATGACAATGCAGTTAGAATCATGTGCCGAGCCTCGGTGTATGCAATACGAATGAATGGATGCAAACATAAAGCATGCTAATGTGAAATATGTCCCTAATCTAACCATCAAAAGTGGGTAAATAAAAGGGAGAAAGAAGTGGGGTTGGAAAACATACACATTATTACAACACGCTCTCACGAAAGAGAGTCCGAATGAATAAACTAACTAACTAATTAAGCTAAGCTAATTAAGCTAATTATTACAACACTTGAATAAATAGCTAAACTAATTAAATATTACAACATCAACTAATTAGCTACAACTAATTAAACTAATTAAATAACCAAACGCATTTGATATAAGCATGATGGAAGATGGATGGAGGTTGCATGCGTATCGCCGGAAAGCCACCATGTCTGCCCCAGACTGTCTCTGTTTCTGTAAAATTGCACTGCTGGCTACACACCAAGGGCCAGCCGTGCATTACTAATGGCCAGCCGGGCCTACAGAGGGCCGGCCATGCATTGATTTGGTGCAAACTCTACTTCTGTGCTCTGAGGTGAAATCAGTACAGATAGAGCATTTTCAAGCTCTGTTTGTCCTTCCTTCCTTCTCTGTCATGGGAAAACCTCAAGAGAAGGTTGAGATTGACTCCAAAACCATTAATGAGTGATATGATCACTTGATGATCTCGGATATCATCTTGGACCAAAAATCAATAAATGTAATGCAAATGGACCACCATTCTCTTTTTGTCATGGAATGAACTCAAAAAAGGGAAGTTGATACGCTTCAAGGACATCAAAAACACCATGAATTGATACTTGATGACCCTTGACACAAGGAACTTGGCACAACGTTCGGCCAAGTTCAAGCTATTTAAGCCATTTTCTTTAAGTGTGTTGATCCAAGTTTTAAACCAATTTTATTAGGCCTTGCCATTCATTGGTCCATTTGTCCAAATGTGATGTTAAAGTCCTCTAAATGGAAAGTGATGTCAAACAAGAGGTTCTTCCAAAACATGAAAAGGAGACTACACTATTGACGATGAATCTTCGAAGAGATTAAGCCATTAAGTGTAGGTCCCCTTTACACGCATTGAGCAACCTCAATTGGTTGAAACCATTCTCATGAATGAAAGCTATGGAATGATCGATTGATTAGCAAACTTAGACTCCAAACATGGAAATGAACAAAGAAAGCATATTAAACAACAAGCAAGCCAACTTATGAGACCTCAAGTGTATTAAACAAGGCATGAACCAATTGAAAAAGCTTAGACAACCTCAAAACAGTCCTAAATACATGAAAATCAGAGGTGAAACATGTATGAAAACGGGTTGAAAAGCTAGACAATAAAGATGAGAATTACGGCTAGTAAACAAGGATGAGGAGGGGTGACTAACCCCTCCATTTTTGAAGCTTCAAAGCATGGTTTTCATCCTTTTCAAACCTCTGAAAATCTGTGTAAATACCAAAGGAAAAGAGTGAAAATGAGAAGGTTTGAGTTATGAATAAAGGTGTAGAAAGAGCAAGCTCTCTCTACCCTTTTGGTAACTCTTCAAACGCAACTCCAACACTTCAAACAAACTCAAAACCAACCAAAAAAGCAAGAATAATGAAGTAAAGGATAGAAATGAAGGCAAGAGAAGAGAAAACAAGCTTATACCTTTCAAGAAGTAAACTTCTTCTTGGAGTTTCAAACTTGGTTTCAATGCACTCTCAAGCTTGAATTACACCTCAAGATCAACCAAGGCTTTAGGATGGTAAGGCAAGGTTGTATATGATGTTTATAGGCGGTGTAAGCAAGCTACGTTAGCTCCAAGGTAACTAGGAATGGCAACGGGGCGGGGCGGGGCCGGGGATCACCCTCCCCGTCCCCGATCCCCGATGGTAAGAATATCCCCTCCGACCTCGATCCTCGACGGAACACATCGAGTCCCCATCCCCGTCCCCAACGGGGATCGGGTTTCCCCGACCCCGAGCATTCCCCGGTTAAAAAAATAAATTTCAGAATATGCAACTTATCATCAACAAGAAGAAGAAGAGAGAGAGAGTTAAATAAATAAATAACAACCCAGTCTATACAACTTATCAACCCAGATTTATACAACCCAGATCTATAAATAAATAAATAAATTTCAGAATATACATCTCATCATCAACATCAACAACAACCCAGATCTATACACAAACAGATCTGTTTTCATTCCCATAAAAAAACATTATGTATACACAAACATCACATTTGTTGAACAGATCGTGTTCGCTCAAACAAAATTAAAAAAAAAATCTATATACCTACATACATGAGGACGACGATCGACGGAGGAAGGAGGACGATCGGCGGAAGAGGAGGATGGAGGAGGACGATCGGCGGAGGAGGAGGATGATCGGCGGCGGAGGACGACCGAGGAGAGCCATCGGTGTCGCGGAAAGGTGCGAGGGAGAGAGAGAGACCATCGGTTTCGGCACTGTGATGATCGGCGGAGGAGGAAGACCGAGTAGAAGAGAGAGAGAGTGGAGTGAAGAGAGAGAGAGAGAGACGGGGCTGGAAGGAACAACCGGGGAAATTAAAAATGAGTTTGTGTGTATGTGTATATATATATAGAGGGGTAAATTGGTAAATTTATTTCGGGGAAAAATCGGGCCGGGGAACGGGGCCGGGGCCGGGGACGGGCCGGGGCTTGAACACTGATCCCCGTCCCCGGCCCGAATCTGTTCGGGGATTAAGTTTTAAATACCATCCCCGTCCCCGCGGGGGTATTTTTCGGGGAAAACCCGCTTAAATCGGGGTCGGGATCGGGGATCCCCGTCGGGCCGGTTCCAAATTGCCATCCCTAAAGGTAACTTGCAATGGAAGAAGGAGGAGTGGAGGCTCTCAAGGTGTATATATCTCTTCTTGAATTTTTTTCAACCCTCAAAACAATCCCAGAGCTTCAGTTTCATAGAATTCGAGCTGAAAAGGTGATAAATATCTTAAAAAATGGATAGTTGGTGGCCTCCCGCCCAGAACAGTGTTTGTCGCCATAGAAGGCCGGCCGGCCATTCATAGCCACGACCAGCCATCACTGATGCACGGTTGGGCCTTGATGGCCTCCCCTATTTTTTTGGTTCAAACTCACCTCAGGGTGAGAAATGGTCCAAAAAAGAAACCCAAGGGTTCAAACAAGGTAAATGTTGAAAATGTAAGGTTATTTTGGAAGCCTGACTGATTCCGAATCGTTGTGAATTCACAATTCAACTTTCATCATTGAGTGCATTAAACCAAGCGTCTGAGTCTTGCGGGGGGTCAAAAATGGGGTGTCTACAAATACGATACCCATACTCACTAACTACATTTTTTAAATAGAGTTTGGAAAGATTGGTTTGTGATTACCACTCTCCATTATAGACACACTCTTATCTCCATACGTTGAAGCATGCATTCATGGCTGAAATATGGGGATTCTAGACACCATTGATGACTTGAGGGAAGCTTCAAAGGAGGCAATTCAAGACAATTAAGCCCTTCCTCCATTGCTAGAGTATTCTCTACACTTTCTTTCACTTTCTCTACATTTTTCTTTTCTTTTCTTTTCTATTCTTTTCTTTTCCTTCCCTTCTCTCCAAACAGTTCTTATTTACAACAATTATAGTGTTTCTAATGTAAGAATTGGGCCTGCAATAGAGGAGATACTTGCCAAATCTCCCTACGATTGTATTGTTTTGTAATTGTTTACTTTCTTAGCACTTTCTCACCTATTTTCTCACCAACCAAACACTAATTTTGGCAGCATTGCCTTATATTTCTAGCACAGTTTATGGTTTGTATAGTGGATTCTAGCCAAATCTTTTCATTTCATGTATTGATTACATTTTCTAGCACTTTTTTTCTTATTTTATTGCTTTCCAAACACTGGCTAGTGATGTAATTTCTTGTTTTCTTAGTGGAGTAATAGGACCATGGAGTTGTTAATTAGCTTGTTCTATAATTAATGCTTTAGTTTCATTACTTTCTTACATTTTCTCTCTACTTTCCCTCTTATTTTCTTAGAAGCCAAACACGTGTTTTTCTTTGAAAAGAGTTGAAAGCTCTACTATCAATCCATTTGAACATAGATTTAGACATTTATGTCTATTTTCCATGATGTAGAGAATGAGCTTTCTCTTGTTTTTATTGAGTTTCATTGTTTTAATTCCATAGGTATAGTTGTAGATTGCTTCTCTTTTTCTTTTCTAGCACTTTCCTTCACTGTCTTGTCATTTTTTTCCCTGTCATTTTCTTGAAATCCGAATATGTACCCTCTCTATCTACTTTGGCATGGATTTGAGTATTCATATGCTCATTTCCATGAGTAAGATGAGTAGATTCTTTCATGTTTCTTTGATTTTCATTCATTATGTGAGGTTCATTCTTTATTTAGCTTCCATAATTATCATTTGATTGATGGAAAGGGTTCATTCTCTTATGTTCATTCTTATGATGAAGAGAGTGAACCCATTCCATTTTTCTTGTCACTTGATGATTAGTGGAGTTCATCCTCGTGTTATTCCCATGATGAAGAGGATGAATTTATTTCATTTTATTCTTTATCATTAGATGTTGGAGGAATTTACTCTCTCATGCTCATTTTTATGATGAGGAGGATGAATTCATTCTCTATCTCTTAATTGGTCATTTTACTCTTTCTTATCTTCACTCTCATGATGACAAGAGAGAGAACCCCTTTTTTTTAACTTATTAGAAAGCTTGTATAAACATAATTGATTCCACTCTCTCATTATATATTTCTTATGATGACAAGGGTGGGTTCATCTATTGATTGCTTCCATTTTCATTAGAAAATTGGAGCAAGTTTACGTTTCTCATATATATTCTCATGATTAAGAAAGGGAACTCTCCTCATTTACTTATTTTTCTTTGATCTTGTGTGGAGGAGTGTGGGTGTTGTGCCTTTTTCGAGTCTAAGGCTTGATTCCCATACAAATGTTGTACCAACTCGCTTTGACCAACAAAGAGTCGCCACTTAATTTTTTTAAGGGGAATTATGAAACCTTTAACCATGAAAACTAAGTTAAGGACCTGATCCATCATAACCAAAGAATTCTAGGTTCAAGAGCTTAGGTAAAAAAGAAGAAGGTCATTGAATGATAGAACCCCTTTTGCCCAATCCGAAGATTGGCCTCTACTAACTTTGAATTTTATGATTTTAGTGGTCAATTTCACAAACTTCATTATTAGACCTAAAACCCTTAACTAACCTAAAACAATGTGATTTGAAAAATGAATGTCACCTAACTTAGATTCTGTGAATAAAGTCATATCATTTCCATAAATAAAGATTTGTTGCCAAAAATGGATATTTCAAGGACATGATCATACTCATGAACTAACTCAAGCAATAATAATGAAAACACACAAAACAAACAATTTTGTATAGAAAGGCATAGAAACTTGCATTATTTAAAAGACAATGCAAATGGCAAGAATATGCTATGGAGCAATAGAGAATTTACACGGATGCCCACTTTCAGCGTCTTACATGCAGTACATAAATTAAACATGATCCTAATATACATCTAAACATGCAAAATATGAACCTAGGCTCGGTTTGAGGCTACTAAATAATGACTATGCACAAAAAAGCAAATACAAAATAAGATCAAGAATATAAACTAGCTATGTGATGATTCAAACCGGGCCTAAAACATGATTAAATGAATCTAAACATGTTGTTCTAATGAAAGTAAAAGAAACATGGTGAAAAAGGAGGAAAATATTAATAAATATGCAAACTACATGATATACAGATGAACTAAAAGCCTAACAATGATTAACAACTGAAAGCAAATTAGAAAAGCTATTGAAATAGACAAAAGAGAAGGGTTTTACCTTCTGGTTTTCAAGAACTGAAGAGCACGTAAATAGAAGTGCAAGAAAACTCAAGGTTTTCTTGCTTGCAAGCCTCCCTCAAGCAAGGATTTTGAGTAAGGGTCCAAGTTCTTCAAGCTTGGAATGTTTTTCAGTGTTTTAGAGTTTTTTAGGGTGGGTTATTTTCAAAGCTAAGGCAATGTGGGGAAGAAGATAGGTATTTTTGCTCTAAAAAACTCACAAAAGCTCTCAAGTTGTTAACCTTTTGAAAGGGAGGGGGAGAGGGCCCTTTTATAGGCAAGGGGGAAAGTTTTGGAGCCCCTCTAGGGTTTTTATCGCTTCCCTTTGCCGCCTCCCTCTTGAAATGCACCAAGATTGAGTTTTCAAAATTGGCTCTGCCACGTTTGGATGTGCACACGTACAACCAATGTGCGCATGCACCACTAATGTGTGCATTCACGACTCACGTGTGCACGCACGACTTGCCTTGGTACACATGCCATCAATGCATCCACAAATGTGGGGTCCCATACTTTTGAATTGCTTGTGGCCTAAGTAAGCCCAAATTGTGTTCTGATCAACATTTTTGATAAAACCAGCTACGAATTTTGGAAAATGTCTTTGACTAGAGCACAACTAGGCTTTCCTTTCTTCCTTAGGATTAAAAAGTTGGTTTTTTGCTAAAAATGGGTTCAAGGTAAAATGATCATTTTCACAAAAAGTCACTTTTTGGCCAAAATAGGTTTTTACAACAACTCCAAACAACCTTAAACATTTCAAAGATAAAATGATTACCGTTTCATCATCGAGAGACTTGCAAGCGCCCAAGGTCTTAAGGTCAGTCAAAATGGGGAGTCTACAAGTGCCCCTCTTTGACAGAACTTAAGAATCATGAAATGATGTGGAGTGAATGTCAAAGATCCGAGACCATCCCAATTGACATGATCCTAAGGCTTAAGGTAGTGCCAAACATTCAAGTAAGTTATTGGACCCACAGGTTGCCTACATATTATTGATTGCAAGGAATCATATCAGTGTAGTTCATGGGCAGTTGTGCAGCAGTTCATATGTGAGTAAGTGTGTGCAACAAGCACTCATGTATTCATCCAAGCATACAATAGTTGAAAAAGGAGAGAAGAAAACACCTACTGTACTCACCTTGCTATTAAAAGTGATTTGAGTCCAATTTCTTTCCAAGTTCTCCATGTGTGTCTACTCTATGAATACACAAGGAAAACAAACTCAAAACAATAATACACACTGCAGTGTGATTAGAAATATGCCAAATTATGATGCCAAATCATGGCAGTTCCATGAGTTAAGAAGGATCACAACGTTACCAAATACGTACTACAACAAGACATGTAATATGTACTATGACATGCATTGACTTAGTCATTTACTAAGTACGTACCACGACGGGACATGCGATCCTTATGGAAATATGTACTACGACATGTAATGATATGTGCTACAAAATGCCATGATTTAGGAGATTCATCACTTACCAAATATGTACTACGACATGAAATGTACACCAATTGCTAGAATTGTACTATGACGGGAGATTACCAAATCAAATATGTACCATAACACCAATTTCAAAATATGTCTATGACATAAGATATTGTCACGAGCCCATCTCGCCCCAATCATGATAACATTGTGACCGGCCAGTAGTGGCTGACTACCGAAGGCCTAGCAAGACAAGACAAGACTGGACGAATAGCATTGGGGATTATGTGGAATCATTTGTCCATTAATTACCAAAAGTCCATTAAGAGTAGGTGCATAAGTCAAATGAAAACAAGCAAACATACTTCTCATATTATTATATTTCTATTTACAAGTCCCAACAACAAAAAGAAAAGAATTACGTCATCCAGAACATAACTATACAAAGTCAAAACTGAAAAACAAAACTATTGTCTAAACATTACAACTTTCAAAAACACAAAACAAAAGAAAATACTTCTAGTGCGAGTCCTCCTCTTGATCGTGTTCTTCATCTTCACATGCATATATATAGGTGAGAGGGGTGAGCCATTGCCTGGTGAATAGTAATAAAGTAAAGAAGTACATAAATGAACATCGATAATCTTTTAACAAAACTTGGCATAATTCATAATTTGAACATAAAGTAACTTGAGCATGAATGATTCAAAACTTGACTTGTAAACATTTACATAGCGATGAACCCAATAAGGATGTCGGTATAAGGATATTGACATGAGTCTCCCAATAAGGATGTCGGTATAAATCCCCTGACAAGGATGTATCCGACTTGAACCCCTTGTAAGGCTATACTCAGTTTAAACCCCCGGTAAGGTCATACTTGTAGACACCCCATTTTTGACCGCCCGCAAGACTTGGATGCTTTGTCTTGCGCACTTGATGATGAAAGTTGTGTTGAATGTGGTTCGAATTCTCAACAAAGGATCTAAGTTCAAGCTTCGAAATGAGCCCAGATCTTTATATTTACACTGTTTGTACCCCAGAATTTCATTTTTTTTGAACCTTGTGCTGACCTGCACTGAACCTGAAACAAAGGAATAAGGGAGCACATTGGGAGTTAGCAAGGCCCCATTGGCAGCCAGTCGTGGCCATTTGGGGTCGGTTGGGTCTCTTTGGCGAGAAACACTATTCTAGGTGGGAATCAGCCAGCTGCCTTTTTTTGAAGATATTTTTGACATATTTTGCTCAAATTCTATAAATACGAGCTGATCCCAATGTGTTGAGGGTTAGAAAAATTTCAAAGAAGCTAAATCAGCCTTGTGAGCTCCTTCTTCTTGTGCAAACTAGCTTTGAGATATTTTTTCACCCTTACACCATATCTATACACCATATACAACCTTAGAGCCTTGGTTGAGACTTGTGAATCACAATTCACACTTGAGAGGGCCTTTGGATTGAGTTTGGTTTACAACAAGAGCTTGTCTTCTTCAAGAGGTGGAAGCTTACCACCTTTCTCCTTGCTTTCATTTCTATCTCTGTCTATCTATTTCTAGTGTTTTTGTGTTGTTTTGGATCCATTCCAAGTGTTGGAACTTGGGGTTGAATAGCTACTAAAGGTAGAGAGGGCTAACACCCTTTCTTGTGCCTTAACTCACAACTCATACCTCTTGTTCTTGCTCTCTTTTCTTTGGCTTTCAAACTAATTTTTAGAGTTTAAAAAGTCTAAAAAACATGGTTTAGAAGTCTCAAA
Organism: Camellia lanceoleosa; assembly: GCA_025200525.1. Lineage (NCBI taxonomy): Eukaryota > Viridiplantae > Streptophyta > Magnoliopsida > Ericales > Theaceae > Camellia > Camellia lanceoleosa. Next base: position 100,863,020 of record CM045761.1, on the reverse strand, counting down.
AAGTGGAGAGGTTAGCCACCTCTCCTTGCTCATGTTTACTAGCTTTGTGTCTCTTCATTCTTCTTCTTTTTTTGTGCACTTTTACCACTGTTTTTCATATTTTAGAGTCTGTTTATGGCTGTCCTAATTTATTTAATTAGTTTATGCTTTGAATATCTAGCTTGTTGTGTTGTAAGTCCTCGTGGCTTTGGTTGTTTAGGCCCTTAGACACCGAGTCATTTGAGTTGATGGCTTTGCTTTACTTTGTTTTCATATCAAGAGTCTTATCCTAATAATCAAGTTCACGTGATCATTTCTGTGCTCTCCCTCCTTTCTTCTTTTCTTTTGTTTGAGAGTTATTTCAAACGATTGATTGTTATTCAAGGCATGAGAAAAAGACCTATGCTCAATGGCTTAATCACTACGGAGGTTCATCGTCAAGGCATAGTCTCCCTTTTATGCTATGAATCACTTCTCGTTTGACATTTCTTCTCATTTAGTGGACTTAAACATCACTTTGGGATAAATTGATTAAAGAATGGAAAGGATTAATAAAATTGGTTTAAAATGAATGAAATTGATATAAAGAAAATGTTTAGATTGTTGGATTTGGCCAAACATTATGCCAAGTCCATCGCTCCGAGAGTTGTCACTTATCAATCCATGATACGTTGATGAAACTTAGAGCGTGTCTACTTCCCTCTTTAAGCCTTCATGATAAGAGAGAGGGGTGGTCGTATTCATTGCATTTATTAACTTTTTTTTTTGTCCAAACGTGCCCAAAATCATCAAGCAATCAACTTGCTATCGTTGATGGTTTTGGACTTGAATTCGTTCTTCTCTTGAGTTTCCTATGACATAGAAGAGCAGAAGGGACAAACAGGGCCTAGAAAGGCTCTGTTTGCACTGTTCTCACCTTAGAGCACAAAAACATTTTTGGCATGAAATTAGGGCACGACCAGCTGTTTATGGATCGGGCCGAGTCTTATTTGGGCTCGGCCGACCCCTAATGTTTGGTAAACAGTGCATTCTAGCAGAAATAGAAGGCAGTGACTGAGGGTGAAACAGAGCAAGTCTGGGCAGACAGAGTAGTTTTTGGACACTGTGCATGCGGTCGATGTGCCTCATTGTTGCTTGTAATTATTATTGTTGTAAATAATTATTGTTGCAATTTCATTGTTTGAATTAGTATTGTTATAATATCCTTGTTGTAATAAAATTAGATAGCTAGATTAAAGTAAGAATTCATTCAAATTCGTAATAAGTAGTTAGTTTATTTATTATTCATTCGTTGTTGTAATAGCTAAGTAGTTTAATTTGGACACTTGGACATTCGAACCCTCTTGCAAGAGGGAAAATATGTAATAATGATGTATGTCTTCCAACCCCATTTCTTTCTCCCTTTTATTTACCCACTTATAATGGTAGCATAGAGCATCATGTTTCCTTAGCATTTCCCATGTTTGCATACACTTGTATCACATGCATTTGGGTTCGACTCATCATACAAATTAATGTCACATTTAACTTTCTTAGATGAATACATGATTTTTCACATGTCTTGAATTGGATCATATATCATGCTAGTAGCCCGGCCTATTTACTTGCATGATTGCATGTGTCACATTAGTCATATTGCATTGTTTAGCGGCATGCATGCTTTCTAATTCTTTTGTTTTGTTGGCTTGCCTTGGAGTACTAGGTGAGTGTTTATTTCTTTAGCATATTGCATTACGTGTGATTGTCACCATAATGAGCATGCTTTTCATGTGGCTAATTGCTTAAGTGATATACCTATTTGAATGCCGGTGGATGAAGGCTAATTGCCAAAATTGGGATAATATACAAACTCACTTTTTCAAGTGACGCGTATTCAAAATAATTTTCAAACAAATACGAAATCAAAGTGTTCCAACTTTTGCAAATTAGTCTATACTTGTGTGCAACACCTAGTCATATTAACTTAACAATCGGAACAAGAGCATATAATGTAAATAAAAATCACATCATGATTATTAGAGGCCGATCTTTGATCGGGTGAGTGGGGTGCTCAATTCATGACCTTCCCCTCTCATACCTAAGTTCTCGAGCCGAGACACTTTGGTGATGATGAATAAGTGGCCTTTGGCACGAGTCACAAGTTTCCTAAATTTTTCAAAAAAATATTTAGGTGGCGACTCTGAAATCTGGCAAAGCAGTCCATTTTTGGCATTTGATTCAAACATCAATTTTTCAAAAGATTTGTCAGATTTGGACTCATTTGTGTTTATTTATTTCACATTGTATAGACGTGCCCGCGTGGGGCCTCACGTGCTACAGTTCGGACTCAATTTGTCACGGTTCTTAATCTGAACTAAAGAGTCCAAATCCGGCAAATTGTTTTGAGAAAACAGATTTTTTTGAAAGAAGTGCCAAACATGGACTGCTTTGCCAGATACAGAGTCGCCACCTAAATATTTTATTTTTGGGGAAATTTAGGAAACCCTAACTCGTTTGCCTAAGGCTACGTGTCCGTCATCACCAAAGTTGCCTCGGCTCGGGAACTTGGGTATTGTAACAAGCCCGCGAGGGACCTCGCTACAGTTCGGACTCGATTTTGTTGCGGTTCTAAATCTGAACCAAAGAGTCCAACTCTGGCAAATCGTTTTGAAGAAAAACAGATTTTTTTGAAAGAAGTGCCAAACATGGACTGCTTTGCCAGATAACAGAGTCGCTACCTAAATATTTTTAAAATGGGAAATTTAGGAAACCCTGACTCGGTGCCAAAGGCCACGTGTCCGTCATCACCAAAGTTGCCTCGGCTCGGGAACTTGGGTACGATTGGGGAAGGTCACATCGTGAGCACCCCCTTCGCCGCCAAAGACCGGCCTCTACTAACCATGATATCTGTTTTTGAAAACATTGTGAGTTCTTATTCCGGTTATTAGCCTAGATTACTATGTGATGCTCGCAGCAAACAAGTATAGACTGGGCCGTCTGAATTGGAACAAAGCATTTCATGTTTGTTTGTTTGAAAATGGTGTGAAGGTGCTACCCGCAGGTAGGCTAAAATGCGGATTTGCCACCCTCGGGTGGGCTTAGAAAACATGATTTTGCCACTATCTAGTGGGCTTAAAACAAACAGTCAATGTATTGTCCCAATCCAAATAACTCAACCTCCACCCACAGGCATTCAAGGCAGTTATATCACATAAGCAGTTAGCCTCATGGCAAGCATGCTATCATGGCAACACTCACACGCATGCAAGGATGCTAAAGCATAACCACTTACCGAGTACTCCAAGCCAAAACAGAAAACTGATTAGAAATCATGCATGATCCTAAGTATACAGAATTGCCTAATGCAACACATGCAAAGATGCAATTATAGCAGGCTCGGCTATTCTAAATATGACATGTGAAATGCTACAGCTAACATGTATTCAACTCGGAATTGAAATACAGATGCAGTTTGTATGATGCGCCGAGCAGTGCGTCTGTCTGAGATGAATGAATGCAAACATCTTTGTCATCTTTGTATGCTAAATGAAATATGCCCTATATCTAACCATCGTAAGCGGGTAAATAAAAGGGAGAAAGAAATGGGGGTTGGAAGACATACATCGCACTCACACACCCTTATTACAACATTGCCCTCGCGCAGAGGGTCCGAATAAATATACAGTCCGAAATATACAGTCCAAAATATACAGAATCCTAATTAATTGACAAATTAATTACAAAAAAGTAAAACTGGCATGCAAGCCAGGGACTGCCTTGCTTCTGATGAATAATGAAATGATGCATGCCCGGATGCCTTTGCGCGGAAATCCACGACTGTGCCCCGATTAGCCTCTGTTTGCATTTTTCTTGAAATGCGTGTCGAGTTTCGAAAGGTTGTTGATTCTTCATTTTGCTGCAACAGAGAGCAGGAAAGGGGCATAGCAATGTATTTCACAAATATATGCATACCTCGATCCTCGTGCCACCAATCACGCATACCGATGCATGATGGCCGAGGAATCAGATTGCACAACTCAATATAGGATGAATGCATATGAATGCTACAATAAAACCTAACTCCATCATGGGTAATCCGGAGTGTCGGTAACTTGGGAATTGAGACACACTCCGTCACTCGGAGTACGGAATGTACCTCGTTTCCTGTGCCCGGGCTAACGCCTATCCCGAACACGATGCAATATGCATGATATGCATGAAATGCAGTTAACATGTGACATGGCATGCACAATGCTATGAAGATGAGTAATCTCGAAATATGTGCACACGGGCACGCAAACCGAGGTAATACATGAATGCAATCTAAGATAAAACCTAGTATGCACAATTCGGATGAAAATGAGATGAAAATGAAATGCCTCGAAAAGCGTGCGCACGGGCACGCAAACTGTGGCGATGGCATGAAATGCAAAGCGGATAAAACAGGGTGCCTCAAAATGCATGCCCACAGGCACATAAATTGAGGCGATGATGAAATGGAAATCGGATAAAACCGAAGTGCCTCGAAATGCGTGCCCACGGGCACGTAAACCGAGGCGATGATACGAAATGAGAAATCGAATAAAACCGAAGTGCCTCGAAATGCGTGCCCACAGGCACGCAAACCGAGGCAATGATGAAATGGAAATCGGGTAAAATCGAAGTGCCTCGAAATGCGTGCACACAGGCACGCAAACCGAGGCGATGATGAAATGAAAATCGGATAAAACCGAAGTGCCTCGAAATGCGTGCACACAGGCATGCAAACCGGGGCGATGATGAAATGGAAATCGAATAAAACCGAAGTGCCTCGAAATGCGTGCACACAGGCACGCAAACCGGGGCGATGATGTGATGGCATACGAAATGCAATGATGGGCTTACGCCGACATGGGAGAGCCTCGGCCGAACTCACATAGGAGGCCGTCGGGTAAAAATAAAGCTGCCTTGAAATGCGTGCCCGCGGACACGCAAACCGAGGAATGCATAAAATAGCATATGGAATGCAGTGATGGGCTTACGCCGACATGAGAGAGCCTCGGCCGCACTCACATAGGCTGCCATAATGATAAAAGGAGATGCCTCGATATTGTTGTACACGCGCACGCAAACCGAGGAAATGCACTAAGGCATGAAATGACATGGAAATGAGATGTAAAATGCAAATTGGGCTTACACTAACATGAGAGAGCCTCAGCCGCACTCACATAAGCTGCCGTCGGATAAAAAAAGAGCTGCCTCGAAATGCGTGCACACGGGCACGCAAACCGAGGCGATGCGGAATGACATGCGAAATGCAAATTGGGCTTATACCAACATGAGAGGGCCTCAGCCGCACTCACATGGGATGCCGATGAATGAAAACGGAGCGCCTCGAAGTGCGTGCCCAATGACAAAAAGGCACAAAATGGCATGGAAATGATATGCAAGCATGCAAACTAAATTCCAGCAACTAAATGAAGGGAAAACAGCCTCAAAATGATGATAAAAATGCACCCGATGCCCAGAATGTTCCCGAAATGTGATATTTAGCCCCCGAAATGGCCTACAGCTATGCTATACATGCAAAATTGACACATGACAGCAAAAACAGTAGCAAGGCAGCCCCAAAAATAGCATCTTTCCAGTACAAAACATGGCCAAATTGTAAGCATAGATATGACAACAATAGCTTGCAAAAATACGGAAAAAGAGAGGATTTACAAAGCAAGTGATATCTACAATGCTCAAACCCAAAAAATCAGTTCTAAAACATTAGAGAGGGACTAAAAATATGCATTTTTACAGAAGATGAGATCCCCAAATTCAGTGTGTAGATATACAATACATAGCATGCAAAATAAGGGTCAAAAGAGGTTTATAAAGAGAGGTATCATAAGCAATGACCAAACAACTTAAGACCCTTAATAAAACTTGAAGAATAGACCAAAATAAGACACTTCACAAGCCTGATGAAGGCCAGAAACAGAAGCTAGAATGGCCTAAACAAACATGCAATTTTACGGTAAAATTGAAGAATTTCAAAGGAAGTGCATGCTAGAGCCACCAAACATGATGGATCCCTTCTTCAATGTTTAAGAGGGGCTCAAAATAGGCCTACTAACAGTTTATGGTATGCTCGAAATCAGATCACTCAAAAGCCAAACAAAGCATGCAAAATAATGGCATAAAGAGTGATATTGAAACAAGTGTATCATGGAGACACCAAATGGGGTTGAGCCCTTAATCAAACATGAATATAAGCTCAAAAAAGACCTAATCTCAGTGAAGGTCGGAGCTCAAAACAATAAGAAAATGGGCTTAAGAAATGGAGCAAGAAAATGCTACAAAAGAGGGAAATGGAGACTTACCCTTGTAGACCTTCTCTTTTCTACTTCTTGGCTTGAGAAATGTTGCTTCTAAGCCTCTAAGAACTTCTCCTTGCTGCTGGAAATGGAGTGGTTATGGGGATGCTTGATGGTGATGAAGAAATGGCACCAAACTTGAAGAAAAAGACTTTGGAGCTATGGAAAATGGAGAGAAAATGGTGTATCTATCTCTCAAAAATGTCTAACAATTATCCAACCTTCTCAAATGATGAAGCAAAACCTCCCCTTTATAGAGCAAAAATGCACCAAAAATATCCAAAAAGCACCAAAATATCTAAAAAGCAACAAAATATCTAAAAAGCAACAAAAATATCTAAAAAGCAACTCTCTAATCCTCTATACACTTGCTGAGACAATTCTTGGCCTCCACCCTCCAAAGGATCTTCCCGGTGCTAAAACAGAGGTACCGCCAAAATTAAACAAAAACTAATGCAAAACGAAAGCTCGGGGACCAAAACCGCGCGGGGTCCCGAAAATGGGCTGTAGGCATCGAAAGTGGCGTTCGGTGGGTATCAGAGGCCCCAGTGTCCCTCGTTATGCTAAAACAGAGGTACCTGCCAAAAATGAACGAACAACGATGCGAAATGAATGCTCGGGGCCTAAACCGCGAAGTTCGGGGTCCCGAAAATGGGCTGCCGGGCATCGGAAGTGGTGTTCGGCTGCGAAGCGGGTCTCGGAGACCCCAGTGTCCCTTGTTATGATAAAAAAGAGGTACTTGCCAAAAATGAACGAACAACGATGCGAAATGAATGCTCGGGGCCTAAACCGCGAAGTTCGGGGTCCCGAAAATGGGCTGCCGGGCATCGGAAGTGGTGTTCATTGCTGGTCTCTCGAGACCCCAAGTGTCCTCGTTATGCTAAAACAGAGGCACTTACCAAAAATCGGAGAAATCGAGATGGTTGGGTGGTCCCGAGCCGAGGCACACGGCCGACGGGTCCAAACCGGAACCGCTCCGAATGGCAAAAATGGCCTACGGCCACGAAAAGTAGCCACGGCCATCGAGAGATAGTCTCACGGACCACTCCTCCCCTCAGAAAGAAAACAGAGAAAACCGAAGTCCGTTCGCAAAACCAAGGCAAGGCCTGAGAAGGGTTAAGTCCGGAGGCAGGGCGCACGGCCACGACTCTGAGACTTCTGAACGAGCACAGTATGCAACATCACCGAGCGCTCAATCGGTGACGTCTGAGTCTTAAGGTCGGTCAAAAATGGGGTGTCTACAGGTATGATTGGGGAAGGTCAGCTATGAGCACCCCTGCTCGCCCGATCAAAGATCGGCCACTACTAAACATGATATCTTGTTTTGAAAACATATGCGTTCTTATTCCGGTTAATTAGCTAGAATTTATTATGTGATGTGCACAACACAAAAGTATAGACTAGATCGCCTAATTTGGAACAAAGCATTGCATATCCGTTTGTTTGGAAAATGGTTTGGAATTTGCTACTCGCAAGTAGGCTAAAACATAGATTTCAATGAGTTGTTCCAACTCAAACAATCCAACCTTCACTCACAGGCATTTAGGCAGTTTATATCACATAAGCATATAGTCACATGGTAAGCATGCTGTCATGTTAACATTCACACTCATGCGAGATGCTAAAGCATAAAAAGCTTACTTAGTACTCCGAGCCAAAACAAAGAAGTAGTTAGCAATCAATGTATGATCCAAGTCCATGTCAAGTGGCTAATGCATCGCACACAAAATGCAACTAGAATAGGCTCAGCTAATCCCAGGATGGCATGTGGAATGCAACAAATAACACGTATTCAAGTTAGATTTGAAATACTATGCAGTTAACATGATCTTGTGAGCAGTGCATGCAAGATCGCGATGAATGATGCACGCATGCATAGCATAAGGTATGCTAAATTAAACATGCCCTAATACTAACCATCAAAGCAGGTAAGTAAAAGGGAGAAAGAAATGGAGGTTGGAAGACATGCACACACGCACCCACATTTATTACAAATTCGCCCTCGCTCAGAGGGACCAAAAGAATAATACAATTTAATTAACTAACAAGCTAATTAATTAACTTATACAACACTTAACTAATTAATGAATCAATTAAGCTATTGAAAGCAATAAAAGGCCTCGGGAAGAGGGATGCACGCATGCTCGGATTGGCTTCGCTCGGAAATCCAATGCCATGCAGAAGCTGCCTCTGTTTACCCTGCTCTGCTCCTCTGGAAATTGCACAAGTCCCAAGGAACACTCTATGAACACTGTGGAACACCACCGGCCAAGGGGAATCATCACCGGCCATTGGAAAGTGGTCATCGACCATCTATTGAGCTCTCGGCCACCAATTCATGGCCAGCTGGAACTAAGTGTAGTCAGTCGGCCATTTATGCCTGCAGAAACCTGCTTTGATAGCAGCAGAGGGCAAACATGGCATGGCAATGCATTTCAAGCAATGTTTGCACCAACCACACTCCTTATCATGCTCATGATTCAAAGGAGGATGGTCCTTGATTCTCGGACCATCAATCGCGCATTTCAATGCGTGATGGCCCAAGAAGCCAAGTTGCGCATTTTAATTTCAAATGAAATGCAAACCAACTAAACAAATAAAGCCAAACCTCTATCACTTGATCAAGAGACAAGGCATGCATGCCGAGTGCAACCTAAGCATACGAGCTAAATATGCAATATGAGCATGCAAGCAAGTAATGTACACTAGGCACATAACCTAAGCAAACAAGCATGCGAAGTATGCAAGCTAACAATCATGCAAATGATATGTGACAACATATCAAGAAAACATGTGACAACATGTTAAGTAACCACAAGAGGGATGCATGCCAAATGCAACACAACTTCAAACATGCAACAACATGCCATGGGCCAAATATGTGACAATATGCAAGCCAAATGCACACACAAGCATTCATGCACACAATGGTCCAAAATTTCAGCATAAGGGAGTAACTTTTTAAGCCCAAAACTGTGGCTAAAATGTTTAGTACATGAAGGCAAATGTACATACAAACATGCATAGATACATGGTTCAAGACTTAAGCATAATGAAGCAACTTTTAAGCACACTTAAAAGGGACAAACATGAACTAATGGCGTGCATATTAAGCTCTGAAAATCATGCTATAAGAGGTTCTAAACCAACTAAGCAAAGCAAGCATATCATGCAATCCAAGCCTAAAGCCTAAGGCTCACCAAAGAGGCATTGAACTACACTTAGCAAGACCAAACATGGCATGATTTAAACAACTAAAATCAGAGTTTTAGTATGTCAAAATGAACCTCAAAACCCACTTAGATGGCATCTAAACGACTTACACATGGAAGCATACACAAATGTCCAAACATGGAGCATAGGACAACACCCTTTTAAAGCATTAAAGGAGCATCAAGTGCAAGTATACAAGCATGCTAAATGGACTGAAATGATGCTATAAGTGGTGCCAAACCACTGAAACAAACCAAACAATGCATGTTCAACACTCACACACCCGAGGCTAGCAAGCCAAAATGCAAGGTGGCTATACAAAGCATGTCAAGCATGGCCAAAGCAATTAAAAATAGAGCTAAAGCTTACTAAAACATGCATAAAAGCTTCACAAAGCTAGGCCAAAACACGTGAGCATGGTAGTCTAAATGCTAGGCATATGTTAAGGCAATTCATGGCATTACAAGAAAAGTATGCAAGGCAAGCATGGTGTGTCTAAACCACCTTAAAATAGAGGTAAAACATGGAAAAATACTACCAAATACCTACTGAAACATGGCCAACATGAACTCAAAAATGGTGCTCACACATGAGGCTAAAATGGCACTTTTTGAAGGCAACAAGGAGAGGGGATGACCCTCTCCTTCTTAGGAGCTTAAGGCACCATCCCCACCACTGAAATCCCTCAAGATTTCAGTGGTGAGGAGGCCCAAACAAGGTGGTCCTGGAGCTCACCAAAATGGCACAAAATGGGGGCCAAACAAGACCTAAGAGGGGTCAAACAACCCCAAACACCAAAACAACCTTAAACAACTATTTTAAGCAAGTAAAAAAAAGACTTTTATATGTTATACACTAAGCTCAAAAACAGATGCAAGGTTGACAAAAGAACTATGCAAAAATGGGGTATTTAAAGGTAAAGTTCTTACCCCTGTAGACTTCTTCAAGAACAGCACTCCAGCTGCTTTCCTTAGGCCAAAACCAACTCAAAACTCTGAAAATCACTTCTTAGTACCTCAGTAGCTAAAGGAAAGTGTAACACTAGGTGTTTGTATGCAAAACTATGAACAAACACACATTTAGGCACAAAGAGAGGAAGATATAGAGATAGATAGATATAATATGCTAACCCTAATCTTAGACCCTCTCTAGAGCTTTTTTGTAACCTTGGAGGAGGAGGAGAGGCCCTCTCTTTATAGAGGATCACTCTTGTAAAGCTTACAAAACAAGCTAAGCAAGAGTGAAATCCATCCATACACGTGTATGGAGGGGGTGCAAAGTGTATGCTAGCTAGCACAGCTGGCATAAAAATATCTGCAAAAGCAGATGCACAGTGGTCGGCCAGCCAAAAATGCCAAATTGACCAAAACAATGGTCGGCCGGCCACAAAGAATGCCGGCCGGCCAAACATTTGGCCGATGGCAACAAAACAGTGGCTGGTGGCCTCAAGCCATGGCCGGTGGGGTGTGGGGATGGCCAACAAGCCATTCCCTGCCCTCCAAAGCAAAAACACAAGTGTTTGGTGCAAAACCAAACACAAAACAGTCGAGTCAAGAGATCCTGAGGCAAGGCGCGTGGCTGAGACCTCCGAGAATTCAAGACGAACACAAACATGGATGATCACCGAGTGTTCAAACGGTGACGTCTAAGTCTTGAGGATGGTCAAAAATGGGGTGTCTACACATTGCATTTGTGAAATCAGATTCAGAACCATGGGAGTCCGAACTGTAGGACTAATTGTATTCGAAAGGAGGACGAAAAGCAAGCTACAGTTTCTAGCGACTCTGCTGGGGATGTAGAGAACTTGACTTGAACTTCTTAATGTGACATGTTATCTACACTTATATGTTCTTTGCATTGCATTTGCATTTGTTACTTTAAGTCACTGTGTTTTCCATCTGCTATTCTTGGACGGCTTGCCTAAAAAGCTTGCCAAAAGGTTGGCCAGTCATGGGCTCTGCCACGTTGGAAACACAACCCTTGGATCTGGATTATCGTTGTACCGTTTGATCCTCCTTTCACTTCTCAGTGTTAGGTGTGAGAGGTATATTAGGTAATCTTGCTGAGGTATCCTTTTGGACCAATTGGCCTAACTGCATATAGTAAAACTCTAGTGACTATTCCAAATTAGGACAGGATACTCTCCCATATGTAGGATGATGTGATACCGCTTGTTTGAGAGTAAAGCTGTAGATCACTCCAAAAGCTAGGACAGAGAAACCCTAACCTCTCATAGGGGTGTTTTGAATGCTTTTATGCAAAATGTAAAATCTTTGGCAATATGTGTGATGCAATCCTTGGAGAGTCTTAATCTTGAGGTGATTCCTTTCAAACTTGAGGGTCATATCAGAATCAGAATTTGGGTCAAAATCTATGGGTTTGTGTTTGATATGGGTGAATTTTTAGCAAAACCAGAACCAGGGCCCAAAATTATATCTTGCTTTGTTTTGACCAGCATACCCGGTATCCTGATCTGATGGGGCATTTGTTTTTAATGCTAGGTTTTTCTGAGCTAAAGAAGAAGTAGTACCTAACTCGGCAAAGGCCCAACCCAATCCAAACTCAGAAAGCCATAACCCATCACATTCCATCAAATCCCAGAAAAAAAACCCACTCAGCAAAGGTCCAGTCCATTTAAGGCCAACTCAGAAAAGGTCCGTCTAATGCCAAAATACCCATTCTAAAAATGTCCAATCTAGTTAAACCTGTCTAGACTAATCCAGTTCAAATACATCAAGTGTAACCAGGTCAAAATCCTTGGTAGTTAGCTCTTAGGTCACACCCATCCAACTCAACAGACCTATGATGGCTTAGAGTCGAGAAGAAGTTGTGGCCATGATAACGGCCCCAAACTAGGGAATTGCCATGGAGGATGAGACCATTGCTGAAATACAACGCCTATCTGGTGCATCTACTACATATCTAGTCCTGGGCCCTTAGTCAAACTTTGACCTATCTCCGTCGGCTAAAGATTTGCAAGGTCCAGATCCTCAAGAAGGATTGGCTCAAACTTGAGTTTGCAGACCCTTGGTGCGGTCTAATGAGGGGCTTTTTCCCCTTGATATTAATGATCTCAACCTGACCTTGTTGAAAATTGCTAACCTTGAAAAGGAATTCAAAAAGGCACAGGGACTTAACTCCATTTGTGACATTGATGATGGGTACACCGAGGCTGCCGTAAGGCTCTCAAACAGATTCAAAATGCCACACGTTAACCGTTTTGATGGGTCTGGTGATCCTCTGGTACATATCTGGCTTTTCTTGGATGTCCTAAAACTGATGGGTCTAACTAAGCCTCAGAAACTCTATCTATATGGAAAAACTCTGTCAGGTATAGCAGCCAGTTGGTATGCCAAGTTGGAGGATAAAGTGAAGCAGAATTATGAAGATTTGGCTGAGGCTTTTGTCAATTAATATTCTTACAATACCCAAATTGAAATGACAAGAGCTTGAAACAACCCACCAGAATCCTAAAGAACCTTTTGTGGAATTTGTTTCAAGGTAGAGAGCAAAGGCAACACAAATGACATATCGACCTTCTGAGAGGGACCAAGGGTGGATAGTGGTGCAGAACCTTGAACTTGATATGTTATAAAAGTTAATAGTTGCTTCACTGTTCACTTTCAAAAATTTGCATGAATTAGGGTTCAGATTGAGAGCGCATTTAACAAAGAGATTATTCTTAGAACAAGCGAACCAACAAGGAGGGTGTTTTGCAGGAGTACTGATGCTAGCAGTAGCATTATTCCCAAACCCACTGAAATCAATGCGATCACCACCGATCCCAAAATTGTCAACCCCTTTGGCAGTACTAGCCCACAAACAGTCGGCCCAACTCGAGCTCAAGACAGAACTTTTATCCCCCTCCATATGTGCCTAACTAGTATGCTAAAAATCCTGATCGAAAGAGGGTATCTCAAAGCCCTTTATCCCCAACCTTTTCCTGACCCACTCCCCTCCAAACATAACCCCACCAAATACTGTGTACCATCAACAACGCGGTCATGACACCGATTGTTGCTACTACCTTCGTCATGAGGTTCAGAATCTCATCGACAACCAGACAATAGCTCCACCCTAAGAACCCAATGTTACCACCAATCCACTTCTCATTCACAACCAAGTACTTCCTCCTTACCTTAACCTCATCCATACACTGTCACATACCTTAACCTCAGCATATATATCACCCCTGCCTATCTTCCCAAGCCAAAGGTGTTCATTGTTAAAAGTACTGATTTGTACATGATAGATGCACCCAATCCGGATCGGGTACGCCAAGAGCGCCAAATGGCCGAACCCACTATTAATGAGATGTTGGGAATGATTGAAGACCCTCAAGAAATGGTGGTAGATTTAACATTTAGGATTTTGATCCTATCAAAAAGCTCCCCAATCTTGGGGCAAGCTGCAGTTGAAAAGGGCCAACCCGAAGCTATCTCAAGTTTGGGTGATGACATATCAACAAGAAATGGGCCTCGCTTCGATATAGCCACCCAATCCCTTGGCCAAACTGAAACAAGTTGCAAGAATAAGGCCGGGACAAGTATTGATCCCTATGCACATCTTCGTTGGGCTATTGAGACTTTGAAGGTCAAAGGGTTGAACAAGCAGCAAGTGCTTGTAGTTGTTGCAAAGACTATGGATGATATTTTTATCGCTCAGGTTTAGAGCATTTTGACTCAGGGGGCAAACGATGAAAAGGGATGCTTTACTAGGAACACCCATCCTAATTATAGTCCTAAGCCCATGAATACCAAGCCAATACCCGCCAACCCATTTGCCAATGTTTCTAAACGTGATGCTTCCTCTTCCCAAAAATGAACCTTCGCCTATCTCTATAGGAGCCCAATCCTCGCCTTGAAGGTACTAATGGAGAAAGGGTATCTCAAACCGCTCAATCCTCAACCTCTTCCTAATCCTCTCCCAGTTAGACATGACCCTACCTAGTATTGCACATTCCATCAACAGTACGATCATCATACTAACCGTTGCTTTGGCCTTCACCTTCGCCTTCGCCTTGAAATTCAAGACCTGATTGACAATAAGGTCATCACCCCACTTGAAAATTCCAAAGCTGTCAATACCCCTCTCTCTGACAACAATAGATTGCCACCCCATAACATAAATCCCATCCATGGCTTGCCAATAACCAACCTTGACCCTAGTTAGCAAGGTCAAAAAGATGTATGGGGATAACCGAGGTAATTGTGAGGCTCGATCTGTGAGACTCAGTTTGAAAGTTTGACATCAATCATACTGGGTGTGGATGTTAGTACTGCTAAATTGAAGACAGGTTTGGACCTTCCCGTGGGCTACTTGAAGTTGTTTTTGGAATTCTACCAATGGACTTGGAGAGTGTAAACCCCCTTTTGTCTCAAGGATGCTGATTTTGTTTTGAATCGTGTCCTGTAAATAGTTGAGTTATGTGTTTTATTTTTGTTGTCTTTTCTTGTGTTATTGTGTTAGTTGAGTCTCTTCTTTTGAGTCACTCTCGCGTACCCTCAGGTCTTTGTTGTTCTAAATAAAAAATAAGAGTGAAGTTTCTGATCATGTTATTATGCCTATAGTAATTCATGTGCGACCTTTTTGAAAATAGAAATTTTTTTTTTTGAATAAGATTCCATTAATAAGCGCGAGTGTTGAGAAGGATCCCTTAAATGGTTTGAGTGGATTCTGAATTGTCAGTGCAAAATCCTTCATGATTTCAAAATTTTATGCTGTTTCGTTTGTTAACTTGCGAAGATAGATTCAGAATTGTGCATCGTATTCTACATTGTCCTGGGGATTCTCTTCATCTTTAGCCAATCATTCTGGCAAGTACAAGACGGTTTTCAGACCTCACAAATCATAGAATTTCTCCCTTGGTCTTGTCATTATTTCAAAGAGAAAAGGATAACAAAAACCAAAAAGAAAGAGAAAAAAGAAAAGAAAAGAAACCAAAAGAGAAAAAAGAAGAAAAGAAGAAAATAAAAAGAAAAAAAAGGAGAAAAGAAAAAGAAAAGAAAGGAAAAAAAAGAAGAAGAAGAAACAAGAAAAAAGAGAAGAAAGAAAAGGAAAAGAAAAGGGAAAAAAGTCAACCATCAAGCCAGGGGCATTCATTGGAATGAAATCCAATCAACTGTAAGGAAGGGAACTTTTTTTTGAATTCAGGAAAGCCAATGGGAGGAAGTACTATGAGAAGAACCAACTCTGAAAATGTTGCAAAAGAAAAGAAGAAGACATGCATAAGAGAATGGAGAGCCAAGCTCAAATCAAGGCAAAGCCAGTTCCAGTGTTAGGGCAAGGATGATTATTCACCATAAATGTTGTAATGCTATCCTTGAGAGGCTCGCTTGGCTGAAAACCCTAAAGGGCGACCTAGGAAAAAGTTAGAGCATGGAAAATGAGAAATCAAATAAATAGAGCTCGCTAGGCCGAAAACCCTAAGGGGCAACTTTGGCAAAAGTTAGAGCGCAAAAGAAGAGTGTCAACACCCGAGTGAACCTCAGCCATGAACTATGTTGACTTGATTCCCATTCTTGGGATACGTAGGTAACTTCATTCTGAAGTTTGGTCTCAACCATATCTGTCTTGTTTTTCTTGACCCAATTATTTTGCCCAATTTACATCGTTAGCTTCACATCAATCTATGAGCTACGCCGACTGCTGTGCATATCATACTTGTGTTGGGTAAGAAAGAACTAGCTTGAATCAATGAGTGGAGCAATTTTCAATACTTGAACTTATCAGTAGAATCTCTAACTTGAGCAAAAAAGAATCAAAACTCGGGTTTTGTGAAATTTCTAAAGGGAGCATAAGTAATACTAGGGGCACTATGAATGATTAGTTACCTTGAGTCTTTTTCTGCTTTTGGGTTAGTTGTGAGTTCTGTTGTGTCGTGCCCAGTGTTTGTCTTAGTCTATGCTCTTTATCAAGTCATCATAGCTTGTCTGTCACTCAAAAGTGCTCTTCATCAAGTCATCATAGCATGCATGTCGCTCAAAGTTCAACAAAGTGGCATCACCAAAATTCTATACACAAATGTTCACTCTAGACTAAAAAACAAGTCCATGTGTGGAATTCATAAACAAACTGAGAGTGCCCATACCAAATGCATCCCATTCATGATCATTGCAAAGTGTAAGTGAGGAATCTGTCACTACTTTGGAGGGGACTGGAGTAAGTTCTTGACATGCTGGGATAGAAGAAAAGCATGAGTCTGATTGGTTGGCAGCTGTTCTAGGATCTGATGATACCTATCACACGTGTCTGCATAATGTTGAAAAAGGTGGCCAATGACAGGACACTAGGGGCAAATTTTCAATACATCTGACCGGGCCATCCATTGAACAAGGGGCATGAACCCAACCGGTGGCTAGTGACTGGACACTAGGCGCGATTTTCAATACATCTAATCGGGTCATCATTTGAACAAGGGGCTTGAACCCAACCTTTCTCCCATTCCGCTAAAGCCATTTATTGGGCACTTTCCCTTGGATTCGGGTAGCTCATCCCTATGATGATTCTAATATGATTCAGCTTTCGAAAGTTGTCTCCAACCTTTTCAAAACTCTCTTGGGACTGCTATCTTCCCTCTGATTAATATGTGTGTTTTGTATTATACCTGAGTGTTCATACACTTTGGTTGAGTTGATTTGCGTGATTGGTTGCTCTTGCTCTTGACTTTGTTCTGCACTTAACAGAGTTTTGTCAAGTTGCCTCCCTTTGTGTTACATTTCAATGAATTGTGGCAAGTTGCCCTATACTTATTTCATAAAGTACATGATGCGCTATTTTACGTACTGCTCGTTACCTTATATCGCACTGTCTTGTGCACCAGCATCGCACTGTTTTGTGCATTCACTTTGTATCGCATTGTTTGTGCATTCTCTTTGTATCACACAGTTTTGTGCACTTTGAGTTTACACTGTTTTGTGCATTCACTTTGTATTGCACTGTTTTATGCATTCACGTTGTATTGTACTATTTTGTGCACCTTGCATCGCACTGTTTTGTGCATTCTCCTTGTTCGCACTGTTTTGTGTACTTTGTATTGCACTGTTTTGTGCACCTTGAGTTCGCACTGTTTTGTGCATTCCCCTTGTATTACATTGTTTTGTGCATTCACCTTATATTGCACTGTTTTGTGCTCCTTGCATCGCACTATTTTGTGCACCTTACATAGCACTATTTTGTGCATTCATTCATCTCGAACTGTTTTGTGCATCTCACCCACACTGTCTTGTGCACTCACAAGGTCTAAAAGACCTTAAATCCTCTAAAGGTGCAATTCTTTTGGTATTTGTTGTGCCCAAACGACTTCAGGCAATCTGGTATAGCTACCTGACTGTGTTTGTAGTGAGTTCCTAGGAGATCAACTAAGACGGTAGAAACTAGAGTTTGAATGGCCGAGGCCTAGAACACAAAGGTTTAGAATTTTCGAGACTAAAGTCTGGTTTAAATACCCAGGGGTGTATCCTTGGCTTGAAATCTGTATGGCAACCCCATAGGTTGAGGTAGCTTGTATGTGCCTCAATTCTGGATACTGAACCAACCTAGTCTGTCACCCTGTTGGAGAATAGGGAAAGTTGCAAACATAGCTAGGGAGAAAATTAGTACCTATGGTTTGGAAGTGCAAGATGAAGGAAGAAGTCTTAAAACCAAGACGAAAAAGAAGATCCCTCACAGCAGAAGGTGAGTACTCGCCAAATACCCCTGTAAGGCACCATGTCCTAGCTGCTACATCATATCTATCATCATCTATTATCATCTATTGTATTGCATATATCATTTACTGTAGACATCCACTACATTATCCATTATATCCATTACATCATACCATTTTATTTCATGTATCCTTTCTATGTTAAGCTTAGTTTGGCATGTGCTCATACCTTTTCCTCGTTGAAACATGGTTGTAAGTACCCATGCTGCGTTGAGGCCAGTATTGAGGGTGTCAACACCTTTTCTGTGTTAGAAGTGGTCTATTTGTGTCCATGTCCACTCTAGGTAAGACGTAGTTCGGCATGAGCCCCTTATTTACTTCATCCATTGCATTCATTGCATCATACTTTGTTTTGTTGCATTTAGCATTTAGAATCATTATCTTTCCCTAGCAGATCATTCCTCACTTATATCATACCACCCAATTACTTGTACTTTTTCTCTTTCTACGAAAAACATAGTTTTGCATGTGCTCGCACCCCTTTTACGTTGAAACATAGTTCTGTTATGTGTAAGTATCCATGCTCCGCTGAGGCTAGTATTGAGGATGTAGGCACTTAGCCTGTGTTAGGCGTCATTTGGCTCATGCCCACTTTTCTATATAAAACGTAGTTTGATTTGCATCCCCATTTCTTTATAATATTTGTGTGGTAAGTGCTGCTCGTGGCTTAGATTACTTACATTGTATAACATTTGCATTGTTTCATTGCATTGTGTATTGTTTACTTCCTGACAATGAACTACGCTGGTTTGATTTCTTGCAAAGGGATACGTAGGCAACTTTCGAGTTCAACCAACTGCATTTGCATTTTGTTTGTTTACCTAAGTCCTACGACCTTGTCAAAATGAGTTGTTGTAGACACCCCATTTTTGACTGCCCGTGAGACTCAGACACTTGGTTTAACGCACTCAATGATGAAAGTTGAATTATGAATTCGCAGCGATTCAGAATCAATCAGCTATTCAGAATCAATCAGGCTTCCGAAATAACCTCACATCTTCAACATTTACCTTGTTTGAACCCATGAGTTTCATTTTTGGACCATTTCTCACCCTAAGCTGAGTTTGAACCAAAAAAACAAGGGAGGCCATCAAGGCCTGGCCGTGCATTAGTGATGGTCGGCTAGCCTTCGATGGTGATAAACACTATTCTGGGCGGGAGGCCGCCAGCTGTCAATTTTTGAAGATATTTATCACCTTTTGAGCTCGAATTCTATAAAACTAAAGCTCTGGGATTGTTTTGAGCCCTTGACTCCTCCTTCTTTCATTGCAAGGCATCTTTGAGCTAACCTAGCTTACTTACACTACCTATATACACCATATACAACCTTGTCTTACCATCCTAAAGCCTTGATTGATCGTGGAGAAGTGTAATTCAAGCTTGAGAATACATTGAAACCAAGTTTGAAACATCAAACGACAAGTTCACTTCTTGAAAGGTATAAGTTTGTTTTCTCTTCTCTTGTCTTCATTTCTATCATTTACTTCACAATTCTTGTTGTTTTGGTTGGTTTTGAGATTGTTTGAAGTGTTGGAGTTGGGTTTGAAGAGTTACCAAAATGGTAGAGAGAGCTTGCTCTTTCTATACCTTTATTCATAATTCAAACCTTCTCCTTTTCACTCTTTTCCTTTGGTATTTACATTGATTTTTAGAGGTTTGAAAAGGCTAAAACTCATGTTTAGAAGCTTCAAAAATGGAGGGGTTAGCCATCCCTCTTTATCTTTGTTTACTAGCCTTAATTCTCATCTTTATTGTCATGACACGAACCCGTCCCCATGAGTTAAGGACATAATCAGCCAGTAATCGTGAGATTACCTACGGCCTCAAACCAAACCAAACGTATTTTAACAAAGTTCATGGGGGCCAAATGGAAGCAATTTAAAACTTTGTCCATAGAGCCGTGCTTATATGCACATCATTACATACATATGTTAATAACTCACATCCAAAAATGCAATAACATAAAAATTCTGTACACACAGGATCACTCAATCTAAATCAGCCAAAATAAAACTATATACAGACGCGTTCAAAGACTTCGCCAGCCTGACAAAATATAAATACATAACGAAAAGGGGAAGACGTGTCTCGTGCGTGAGACGCAAGGGCTGACTCCTCAAAACCTCAGCTGTTCCGAACTGACTTCACTAAGCCTGGATCTGGACCTCTCTTGGCTCACCTACAAACACATGAATGAACGTAAGCGAAAGTCCAGTGAATAATATCAGATAAAGAAGATACACAAACAATATGTAAAACAACATGCTTCAAACGGTCTTGGGCCCACTTCATATTTCCATTTATCATATACGCACACAATTTAAGTCAAGTGACTATGATTCCAAACATACTGGCCTTCGGCCCACTCATCTTCCATTTGTGTCAGACTATCATTCATTTTAGACTTATCATTCTTATCAAACTGGCCTCTGGCCCATTCATACTTTCGTATCAAACTGGCCTTTAGGCCTTTTAAACTTTCATTCATGTCAAAACGGCCTCTGGCCCATTCATTCATGTCAATCGGCTTTCGGCCCAATCATTTATATCAATCGGCCTTCGGCCCAATCATTTATTAATTAGCCTTCGGCCTAATCGTTCATGTCAATCGGCCTTTGGCCCAATCATTTATATCAATCGGCCTTTGGCCCAATCATTTATCAATCGGCCTTCGGCCCAATCATTTATCAATCGGCCTTCGGCCCAATCATTTATCAATCGGCCTTTGGCCCAATCATTTATCAATTAGCCTTCGGCCCAATCATTTATATCACTCGGCCTTCGGCCCAATCATTTATATCAATCGGCCTTTGGCCCAATCATTCATATCAATCGGCCTTCGGCCCAATCATTTATTAGTCGGCCTTCGGCCTAATCGTTTATCAATCGGTTGTCCATAATTCAAACTAGCAAACTTATAAGGAAATAAGCAATTGGACAATTAACAAGCTTCAAAATATCGATACTACTCACAGTGATCGGCTTGTGGATTTGCCCTGGAGCTTGACTCTGCACATTCCATGAATACAAAAGGGTCACAAATAATTCAATCCGTTCTTTAATTCACATATTCCTCTTTAGGCTTCATTCTTATCTTTTTAACTCAATTACAATGCTCAATGTATGCCTAAAAGTGTTCACAAGTGAAAGGGAACGGAAAACAGAACACAGAATTCATTTTCAAAATTCCAGAAAATAGGGTCCCTCGGCGTGGACTTCCCTTCAGCGGACCCAAGAACTGCAAAAGTCCTGGTAATATCAAATTCACGCTCGAGCGTGAACTCTGCCGCTTGAGCGGAATGCCTGTCTACATAGCTGCCGCCGAGTGTCAACCGCGCCGAAAGGCACCATGTTCGCAAAATATCTTTGGGAGCATGAATTCCCCGCTCGAGCGGTGGTTCCCCCGCTCGAGCAGACATCATAAATTCTGGGTTTTCCAGAATGGTTCCCTGAGTTCATTTTCGACATTCAATCAATTTTTCTTGCATGCTATGACACAAATCTCACATATACACATGCTAACATGATACTAATGCAAGATTACAACATTAGGAAACCCAATTTCACAAATTAACCATATGCATGCCCCAAAATTAACTCCAACTCATGCATTCAAGGTTCCCATTTTAAATAAACAACATGCATGCCCAATTTGACTTCCATTTCCACTTCTAATGATGCAACTAGTGCTCCTTCCCATGAAACTCAACAAAACATGCTTGCATGTGGGATTACACTTCTAATCTTTCAAAACTTACAATTCACATGCTAGATTTTGTGATTCCATAGGTGTTCTTTACATGCATGCACATATCAAGCCTCAATTCAACAAGACCAATTCAATTTCATCATTCTCAATTACATTCATGTTCTTGATCATCAATCAACTCTAAATTTACAAGATTACTCACCAAGGAGCTTTAATCTCCACAATCTATGGTTGATTCTTTAGTGTGCCTTCAAGATCACCAAGCTTAAATGATCGAACTTCAATTTTTGAGCTCCTTCTCTCACTGTGGCCGGCCCTCTCCATCTCACAATTGCAAACTCAAATTTTTGAAGTCAAAGGAAACAAATGAGGGTGTGTATGGCCCTGATATGGCTCCACTAAGCCATTATTTTAATGTTAAACAATTGTGCACTTGATTCATTAATTTTATCGATTTAATCTAACCCGAATCAATTTCCAATTAAATTTCACCGTAAGCTCTAAAAATTACGCTAATCACAATGGCGCGATCAATTTCGGGTTTTGTGGCCGATAAGGCCTTCAATTTAATTTCCAAAACAGATAATCAAACAGATATTCCTACAGTGAATAGATAGGAATTCAAAACCACATATTTTCACATAATGGCTCACAAAATCATATCAAAACACATAATCACATTCGTATTAAGGACCAATTAGCATACTACAGAACTGGGGTATCACAGTCTTTCCCCCTTTAGGAAGTTTGGTCCTCCAAAGTTAATTTTCCTTTAGTCAAACACGACTTGGAACACTTTTCATTCGACGATTCCAATAATTTTCGATAACCATTCACTTAGTCTCAAAATCAAGTAACATTCTGTTCTCAAAGTCAGAGACCCGCCTTTTCTCCATACAAGGCTTGTATGGTGCCAAACTGAAACTAGAGTGTGGGCTGTTATTGTAAGCAAAGTCTGTCAACGATGGATAGATTTTTCCAATTCCTCGAAAATCTAAAGCATACATTTGGAGCATTTCTCCCAGAATCTAAAAAGTTCTTTCTGATTATACATCAATTTGCGGATGGAAAGTAGCGCCAAATCACAATTCAGTTCCCATTGCCTCTTGAAGGCTTGTCAGAATTCAAACACATTTCCGGATTTCTGTCTAAACAATAGACACTGGGACCCCATACAAACAAGCAACCTTATTGATGTAAACAGTGGCTAGTCTACAAACATCATACGAAAATTTTACATACAATAACCCAAACGGGACTTATACCTTGGGTGCTCAAGTAGCCCCACAATGAAGTTCGTAGTCACATATCCATATTCTCCTTTCGAAACAGAGAGAGGCTGAAGTAGTTCCGCCACTATCCGATACTCGACTTTGATCTGTCGGCACCAAAAAATATTCAGACACAAACTCACCAACATATTTATTTCAGGTGTCAGCTAACTTTACTGTAGGAGTTCGGCTTATTCCCTTGTCACAAAAGTTCATTTCATTCTCCAATACCTCTGTAATCCACAGTCCGATTCGATACTTAGTTCAGTGACTCCTCACAGTTATTCAAGGTCAATCAAAAGTCTTCAGGAATTTAAAGTGGATCCGGATATTGATTCCTGAGTCAACAAAGATAACATCGAAGCAATCAATTTCTAACACAATACACGTGTTCTCAATTCCTTCAATAGTTTACGGTTTACAATTCAGTCCAATATTCAATCCCCTGTTCCATCGAGTCTTTCCACATTATCGGATAGTCGTCAAAAGCATAAGGCAATTCATACATTAATCCCCATAACGCCAAAGATCGTATCAACATAGTCAATCACATGTTGAACACAATTTACACATCTTTGGAGCCCCAATTACAGAATATAACGGCATTGAGCAGTTAGTTACACAAGGCGTACTGAGTTCACACACTTTCGGATAATCAGGGTTTTTCAAAGCTTCCTGGATGTTAAAACATCTACATAATACCAAAGGATGACATTCCGGACAAAACAAAGGAATAATCGTCTCGGAATCAAAGCACACCCGTTTACGACCGTCGGTGGCCGACCCGAGATCGATTAGACAAACCCACTTGTACAAGACTGTCGGTGGCAAAAGAGGTATCTCAACAAAAGTGCTACATAGGCTTAGCGTCCCCTAGCACGAAAGGACGTCCCAAGAATGTCATCAAAACAAACAGAATACCACTCACTATAACTTGATTTCCCGAAATCCGATAACACTGAAGCAAACACATGAAACAAATTCTGATTAACGGAGGATAAATATTCAGTACGGTTTACAATCAAGTCAATCTGTTGTCATTGGTTTCCATAGCGTCAAACAAGCAAGAATATGACAACACACCACCTAATCATGGGATTTGTACAATTCTATTCCTTTATAACACATATGTCTCAATAGTTGGAGGTCGGTTCTCAATGGTGTTCATGGTTAGATCAATCTACTGATAGCCCACAAAAGGTCTTCAAATAAGTCAAGTATTCCAAACGGATTCAAGTTTTGGGTCTATCAGTTTTTCTGCCGAGAATAATCTGGCTATTATTCATGAACAATTCTTAATCCCCTTTAACAAAATCAAATTAGATAGGGGGTCTTATTGATCAATCCAAACAAGGGTCTTGTTAGATTAAACCAAACAAAGGTCCTATCGAATTATATCCAATAAGGGTTCTATCAGGCCAAATCGAACAAAGGTTCTATTAGACCGAATCAGATAAAAGTTTTCTCAAATGGGGTACATTCGGTTTTGTCAGGCTCACTTCGTTTGTTTAGGCACATGGTTGATAGTTTCACAACTGTCCTAAGTTTATCAGTTCTCAAGGTCAAATCAGAGTCATTCATTATAACTGTTCATATCAAAGTATTTCCAGTCATATACAATATGGCATTGACCACATAAATTCGGGGGTAGTTGCATAAGCATGCAGTTATTTAGATCATGAGGTATGTACCATAATCAATACGGCAATTCCCAAACAAGTCTTATATACAGGCACATGGTGCATAGTAACACATTAAACAAAGTTCCTCGATTGTACATAAGATAGGGTCTGTTACTCAAAGGTTCCAAATTAGTCACAAAGTGTAGGTTTATGAGTCGAGCCCAGTATAGTCACATAATCCAGTCAATTTCCTACCTATTCAAATGCGTGGTCTCACCATTATAGAGTCATAATTCTAGTGGCTTAGTCATTAAAGACAGTAATATAATAGATCACCCTGAGCATAGGTTCAGATGTACATGTGCATGTGCAGAGTTAAGCAATATCCCAACACGTATTTCACAAATTTCCCAAATGGAGCATATATGTTCAATAAACACAGTCTCAATCTTGTGGGTCTGACCAATCCAACTATACAGGCAGCAAATATGAAAGAGTATGCCGATCCGAATAAAATAATATCCCCATAAAAGATGTATACATGTACTAATTCAGAATCAATCAACACATAAGCAATCGTTTATAACAGTATAGATACCTGGGATAACGGTCGCAAATATTTTGAGCGCTTTCTGAGATGAGTGTGATTACTCTATCCTGATTAGCAATTCCTACCATTTGTACGAATCTAGCTGAGGCAGAAGATTTATTCACATTTTGTTCAGTCCGGGGACAGTTCCTCACCACACTTTCCATTTCACCACACCTATAACAAACCCCAGAAATCTGATAACAAACTCCTCAATGTTCCTTACACTAGTGATGGCAAAGGTTCTCGCCGTAGTGGCAACTAACGTTGTCGTCTTAAGATTTCTGCTATTTCTTGTACTATTCTTTCTAGTCTATCAAACCGGGCTGTGGAAGAGTCTGCCAACTCGTATGCCCTTACTTTATCCACACTTCACACAAACTCTTATTAAACCTTGCCAATTACTGGGATGCTCAATACAAAACAAACACAGATACCCATGGGTACATTCACGCATTGTTATATTCTCATTTAATGTTTCGTCAAGACGCAATTAATCGCATGCGTGATAGATGATTGCCTACTTATAAGATATCGCATGTTGAACACTTACTAAATAATTATAAACCCAAATCATATTCATATAAACACCCATTTGCAGAATCGAATGCACATAGAGAATTTTTCATGTATGTGCATTATAACAGAACAAACTTGTTGCACATATTAGCGTAACAATTTATATCTCAAATTCAAATCATGTGTGGTACTTCCTTTAGCGTAACATATCATGTTGGTCAAGCATATCAAGTTCCATAATGGAACCTCCGATACCAGGTAACATATCACATACATAGGCCACAGTATTGTTTCCCCCGGGCCAGGGCCTCATGACCATAAGCCACAGTATTATATCCCCTGGGCGAGGGCCTCTGCTAAGGATACCACAATTACGTTCAAAGAGAATTTTGGGCAATCATTCATTCATATCATCAGAAGATGTTTAAAGCTAAACATAACCTTACAGAGTTATTACTCACCATTTGATTAAACTTGCATTATACTTTATAAAAAAAAGATTCACAAGTATGAATATACCAGGAAGCATAAATATTCAATTGGTTTACGATGCAAGCAATTCACGAATTTATAGCACATAACTGTTCATATCGAAACACTTAAGCATATTCTTGATGCCTTTAGATTCATATTTATCACATGAATGCATCCTAGATCTTTTCTAGACGCTTATTGCTCTTTTGGACAAGTGTGTAATTTATTAACTCGTGCTCTGATACCACTATGTCATGACCCGAACCCGCCCCCGTGGGTTAAGGACATAATCGGCCAGTAATCATGAGATTACCTACGGCCTCAAACCAAACCAAACGTATTTTAACAGAGTTCATGTGGGCCAAACGGAAGCAATTTAAAACTTTGTCCATAGAGCCGTGCTTATATGTACATCATTACATACATATGTTAATAACTCGCATCCGAAAATGCAATAACATAAAAATTCTGTACAAACAGGATCACTCAATCTAAGTCAGCCAAAATAAGACTATATACAGACACGTTCAAAGACTTCGCCAACCTGACAAAATATAAATAGATAACGAAAAGGGAAAGACGTGTCTCGTGCGTGAGACACAAGGGCTGACTCCTCAAAACCTCAGTTGTTTCGAACTGACTTCACTGAGGCTGGATCTGGACCTCTCTTGGCTCACCTACAAACACATGAATGAACGTGAGCGAAAGCCCAGTGAATAATATCAGATAAAGAAGATACACAAACAATATGTAAAACAACATGCTTCAAACGGCCTTGGGCCCACTTCATATTTCCATTTATCATATACGCACACAATTTAAGTCAAGTGACTATGATTCCAAACATACTGGCCCTTGGCCCACTCATCTTCCATTCGTGTCAGACTATCATTCATTTTAGACTTATCATTCTTATCAAATTGGCCTCTGGCCCATTCATACTTTCGTATCAAACTGGCCTTTAGGCCTTTTAAACTTTCATTCATGTCAAAACGGCCTCTGGCCCATTCATTCATGTCAATCGGCTTTCGGCCCAATCATTTATATCAATCGGCCTTCGGCCCAATCATTTATTAATCGGCCTTTAGCCTAATCATTCATGTCAATCGACCTTCGGCCCAATCATTTATATCAATCGGCCTTTGGCCCAATCATTTATCAATCGGCCTTCGGCTCAATCATTTATGTCAATCGGCCTTCGGCCCAATCATTCATATCAATCGGCCTTCGGCCCAATCATTTATTAGTCGGCCTTCGGCCTAATCGTTTATCAATCGGTTGTCCATAATTCAAACTAGCAAACTTATAAGGAAATAAGCAATTGGACAATTGACAAGCTTCAAAATATCGATACTACTCACAGTGATCGGCTTATGGATTTGTCCTGGAGCTTGACCCTATACATTCCATGAATACAAAAGGGTTACAAATAATTCAATCCGTTCTTTAATTCACATATTCCTCTTTAGGCTTCATTCTTATCTTTTTAACTCAATTACAATGCTCAATGTATGCCTAAAAGTGTTCACAAGTGAAAGGGAACGGAAAACAGAACACAGAATGCATTTTCAAAATTCCAGAAAATAGGGTCCCCGCTCAAGCGGACCCAAGAGGCCTGCAAAAGTACTGGTTATATCAAATTCACGCTCGAGCTTGAACTCTGCCGCTCGAGCAGAATGCCTGTCTACATAGCTCCCCGCTCGAGCGTCAACTTCGCTGCTCGAGCGGGCACCATGTCTGCAAAATACGCTGGGAGCATGAATTCCCCGCTCGAGCGGACACCATAAATTCTGGGTTTTCCAGAATGGTTCCCTGAGTTCATTTTCGACATTCAATCAATTTTTCTTGCATGCTATGACACAAATCTCACATATACACATGCTAACATGATTCTAATGCAAGATTACAACATTAGGAAACCCAATTTCACAAATTAACCATATGCATGCCCCAAAATTAACTCCAACTCATGCATTCAAGGTTCCCATTTTAAATAAACAACATGCATACCCAATTTGACTTCCATTTCCACTTCTGATGATGCAACTAGTGCTCCTTCCCATGAAACTCAACAAAACATGCTTGCATGTGGGATTACACTTCTAATCTTTCAAAACTTACAATTCACATGCTAGATTTTGTGATTCCATAGGTGTTCTTTACATGCATGCACATATCAAGCCTCAATTCAACAAGACCAATTCAATTTCATCATTCTCAATTACATTCATGTTCTTGATCATCAATCAACTCTAAATTTACAAGATTACTCACCAAGGAGCTTTAATCTCCACAATCTATGGTTGATTCTTTAGTGTGCCTTCAAGATCACCAAGCTTAAATGATCAAACTTCAATTTTTGAGCTCCTTCTCTCACTGTGGCCGGCCCTCTCCATCTCACAATTGCAAACTCAAATTTTTGAAGTCAAAGGAAACAAATGAGGGTGTGTATGGCCCTGATATGGCTCCACTAAGCCATTATTTTAATGTTAAACAATTGTGCACTTGATTCATTAATTTTATCGATTTAATCTAACCCGAATCAATTTCCAATTAAGTTTCACCGTAAGCTCTAAAAATTACGCTAATCACAATGGCGCGATCAATTTCGGGTTTTGTGGCCGATAAGGCCTTCAATTTAATTTTCAAAACAGATAATCAAACAGATATTCCTACGGTGAATAGATAAGAATTCAAAACCACATATTTTCACATAATGGCTCACAAAATCATATCAAAACACATAATCACATTCGTATCAAGGACCAATTAGCATACTACAGAACTTGGGTATCACATTTATTGTCTAGCTTTTCAACCCCTTTTTATGCATGTTTTACCTCTGATTTTCATGTATTTAGGGCTGTTTTGAGGTTATATAGGTCTTTTTGATTGGTTCATGCCTTGTTTAATGCACTTATGCTCTCATTAAGTTGGCATACTTCTTGCTTGATATGCTTTCTTGGTTCATTTCCCATGTTTGGAACCTTGTTTACTAATCAATCAATCATTCCACATCATTTATTCATGAGAATGGTTTCAACCAATTGAGGTTGTTCAATGCATGTAAAGGAGAACTATACTTAATGGCTTAATCTCTTCGGAGATTCATCTTCAACGGTGTAGTCTCCTTCTCATGTTTTAGAAGGACCTTTTGTTTGACATCACTTCTCATTTAGAGGACTTTAACATCACCATGGACAAATGGACTAAAGAATGGTAAGACCTAAAACAATTGGTTTAAAACTTGAATCAACACACTTAAAGAAAATGGCTTTAATAGCTTGAACTTGGCCAAATGTTATGCCAACTTTCATGTGTCAAGGGTCATCAAGCATCAATTCATGGTGTTTTTGACGTCCTTGAAGTATTTCAACTTCCTTTTTTGAGTTCATTCCATGTCAAAAAGGGAGGGGTGGTCCATTTGTATTACATTCATTGATTTTTGGTCCAAAATGATATTCGAGATCATCAAGCGATCATATCGCTCATTGATAGTTTGTGAGTCAATCCCAACCTTCTCTTGAGGCTTTCCGGTGACAGAGAAGGAAGGAAGGACAAACAGAGCTTGAAAATGCTCTATCTGCACTGTTTTCACCTCAGAGCACAGAAATAGAGTTTTGTACCAAATCAATGCACGATCGGCCCTCTGTAGGTCCAGCTGGCCATCAGTAATGCACGACCAGCCCTTGGTGTATGGCCAGCAGTACAATTTTGCAGAAACAAAGGTAGTGGTTGAAGGTGAAATAGAGGCGGTCTGGGCAAACAGAGTAGCTTTTAGGCGATGCGCATGCAACCTGCATCCATCTTCCTTGGTGTTCATATCGAATGTGTTTGATCATTTAATTGTTTCATTAGTATAGTGAATTGTGTTGTAATATTTAATTTGTCTAATTAGTTGTAGCTAATTATTTGGTGTTCTAATATTTAATTAGTTTAGCCTAGTTAATTTCTTTTAATTAATTAGCTTAGATAGTTAGTTAATTATTCATTTCAAGTGTAGTAATAATTAGTTAAATAGTTTAGCTATTTATTTAAGTTTTGTAATAATTGATTAGCTTAGCTTAGCTGTATTAGTTAGTTAGCTTTATTCATTCGGACTCTCCTTCGTGAGAGCGTGTTGTAATAATGTGTATGTTTTCCCACCCTACGTCTTTCTTCCTTTTATTTAATTACTTTTGATGGTTAGATTAGGGACATGTTTCAATTAGCAAACCTTATGCTTGCATCCATTTATTTGTATTGCATACACCGAGGCTTGGCGCATCATTCAAACTGCATTGCCATTTCAATACCTCTTTGAATACGTGTTTAACAGCATGTTATTTAAATTGCTTCATATGCTGTGTTAGTAGCCGAGCCTATTAATTGCATATTGCATGTGTTGCATTAGACATCTTGTATAGTTAGGGATCATGCATATTTTTCTAACTCTTTTGTTTATCTTAGCTTGGAGTACTAGGTGAGTTTTTAATGCTTTAGCATACTTGCATGAGTGTGAGTGATTGCCATGACTAGCATGCTTGCCATGAGGCTAAATGCTTAAGTGATGAACTGTTTGAATGCCTGTGGATGAAGGCTTGTTGCTTGAATTGTAATGATTCGACAAATGTAAGTTTTAAGCCCATTTTGTTGAGTGACAAATCAGTTTTAAGCCCACTATGTTTAGTGGCAAATTCGTAAACTTTAAGCCCACTTGAGATGGCAAATTCAAACCATTTTCGCAAACAAACATGAAATTGAGTTGTTCCAATTCTTGTAATTTTAGTTTATACTTGCTTGTGCACATCTGTAGACGCGCCCCGAGGACTCCCGGGCTCTGCGCTGTGAAGGCGTGGAATCCGTTTTTTTTCTCTAGCTACTACAAGTTCAGACTCAAATGTCATGGTTCTGAATCTAATCTCACAATGTGCGATGTGACACCGATAAATCACCAAAGAGTCCAAATCCGGCAAATTGTTTTGGAAAACTGATTTTTATAAAGAAGTGCCAAATATGGATTGCTTTGCCAGATACAGAGTCGCCACCTAAATATTTTATTTTTTGGAAAATTTAGGAAACCCTGACTCATGCCTAAGGCCACATGTTCGTCATCACCAAAGTTGCCTCGGCTCGGGAACTTGGGTACGACTGGGGAAGGTCATTTAATGAGCACCCCACTCGCCCGATCAAAGATCGGCCTGTACTAAACATGATATTTTGTTTTTGAAAACACATGTGCTCTTATTTCGGTTAATTAGCTAATCTTACTATGTGATGCACACAGCAAACAAGTATAGACTAGATCGCCTAATTTAGAACAAAACATTGCATATTCGTTTGAAAACTGTTTGAAGTTTGCTACTCGCAAGTAGGCTAAAATGCGGATTTCAATGAATTGTTCCAATTCAAGTAATCCAACCTTCACCCACAGGCATTCAGGCAGTTATGCAAATAAGCAATTAGCCTCATGGAAAGCATGCTTTCATGGCAACATTAACACACATGTAGTATGCTAAAGCGTAAACACTCACAGTGTACTCCGAGCCAAAACAAAGAACTAGTTAGAAATCATACATGATCCTAGTTCATGTTAAGATGGCTAATGCAACACATGCGAAAATGCAACTAAAATAGGCTCGGCTATTCTAGAATGGCATATGAAATGCAACTTTGATACATGCATTCAAATAGGTATTGAAATACAATACAGTTAGTATGATGCGCTGAGCCCGGTGCATGCAAGACAGATGAATGGATGCACGCATAGGAAGCATAAGGTATGCTAAATGAAATATGTCCTAAAACTAACCATCGTAAGCGGTTAAGTAAAAGGGAGAAAGAAATGGGGGTTGCAAGACATGCATCACACACACGCACGCTTATTACAACAATGCGCCCTCTTAAAAGAGGGACCAAATAAGAAGCTAACTAGCTAATCTAAGCTAATTAAACTAATTATTACACAACCAATTAATTAACTAATCCTAGTTAACTAATTATTACAAAACGAATTGAATAGCTAACGCATTAACTAATTAAAGTACAAACCAAAGTGAAAGCAAGCTATCTAAGCATGGCAGCTAAGGAAAGCAGTAAATCAGGAGCCTCAGAGGGAGAGGAATGTATGCAAGCCTAGTCGCCTCATTTGGAAAGCCAATGCGATGCCCCGATTTGCCTCTATTTTTATTTGTCCTCAGAACCTTGCACCAGGCTCCAGAAAGATGAAACTCCATCTTAGGAATCCTGTGGGAGGGTGGCCGACCACTTTTGGTCTCTCTAGGCACCTACCGACCACTTTTGGTTATTGGAAAACCAGAAAAGTGGTTGCCGCCTAGTTTTTCCGTGGCCCGACCGATTATTCTTTGCTAAGCGCAATTTCTTTAGCAGAGAGCAAGAAAGGGCATGGCAATGAATTTGCAAGATATGTGTGCACAACCACCCCTCTCTATCATGTCATGAACTCAAGGGGGTGTGGTTCTCGACCCTCGGGCCACCAATCGCGCATTTCAATGCATGATAGCCGAGAGGCGAAGTTGCACAATTCAATATGGAAATGAATGCACAAATAAACACATAAAGCCTAAAACTCTATCGTGTATGATCAAGAGCGTCGGCGACTGGGAATTAAGGCACGTTTCATCACTTCAAGTATGAAACGTCCCTTGTTTCCCGTGTTTGGACTAACGCCTATTCCAAACACAATGCAACAACAAGCATGGCATACACAATGCGACTCGAGCATGCAAGCATGGAATGCAACATGATCAAACTACCAATGCAAATGGCATGCACAATGCACAATACTAAGAACAACTAGCATACATAATGCAAATGGCCAACATAGCATACACAATGCGATGTAACCTAAGCATGCAAACAACATGGCATACACAATGCTATGAACTACATGCAAACAATCATGGCATACTCAATGCTATGAACTACATGGCATGCTCAATGCAATGTACATGGCATAATCAATGGACTTAAACCAAAAGGGGTGGACCTCAGTCATGCCCAAATTAGTGGCCATAATGCTAAAATGAAGGCACCAAAAACACATACAAGCATGCATGCCAATTGGCTCACCAATTAAGGCACTAGGGTGCGACTCTCAAGAACATTTAAAGAGTGAAAAACATGGAAGTGTAGCAACACTAAGTGCACTGAAATGAGGTAAGAAATGATGCCAAATCATTCAAACAACACAAGTATGGCATGCTAGGGTTCTCAAAGCATGAAGCTAGTAAAGAGGACTACAAAGGAGGCATGCAATACATGGCATAAATGCATGAACTAAGCATGGACAGAGCTCAATTAGGTCAAAATAAGGACCTAAACATGCTGAGATGAGGGCTCAAAGGCCTAGGCATGCAAGCACACAAGCTAAGGCATAAACTAGGCAACAATGCATAACACTCAAAGGCACTTAAAGCATGATTGAGGTAGGAACATGACAATGCTATAAGCTCTGAAATGTCATGTTAAGTGATGCCAAATCATGTACACAACATAAATGAAGCATGCAATGGTGCTTAAAGCTTGAGGCAAGCAAGAGTATTTGTACTACAAGTATACAAAACATGAAGCATGTGGCAAAGGCAATCCAAAACAGTCCTAGAACATGTCAAAATGAGTCTAAAGCATGCATGGAATGAAGCCAAAACAAGCTGGCATGGTGAGCATGAGGCCCGGTTCATACAAGGCAAATAGGGTGGATTACACTACACCTATTAAGACCAAGCATGGGATGACTCGACCAATAAAAATCAGAGTTATATCATGGCAAAATAACCCCAAAAACACATTGAAATGATGGCTTGCAAGCTATGGCATGAAGGCATACACAATGGTTCATGTTAAGGCATAAAGGGACAAACCCTCCAACGCATTGAATGGATGATAAATGCAAGTGCATGAGCATGAAACATGGACTGAAATCACATAATAAATGATGCCAAATCATTCAAATAGTCCAAGTAATGCATGCTAGTGGACTTGATACACAAAGCTAACAAGCTAGAATGCACTATAGCTATATAAAGCATGGCATGCATGACCAAAACAACCAAAATAAGAGCTAAAGCATGTTAAAACATGGACCAAAGCTTCTTGAAGTTAAGCCAAAAGCATGCTAGAATGACATGTTAAAGCATGATGCATGTTAGGCTATTTCATGGAATTGCACTACAAGTGCATGGAGCATGCAAAGGTTAACCAAACCAAACCCTAACAGAGGTATGACATGGCAAAAAATCACCAAAAACATGCTAAAATGGAAAGAAAACAAGCTAGAATGACATGCTATTTCATGAAGCACATAAAGCTAGTTTGTGTGATTTACACTACAAGTGTATTAACTATGAATGGAGTGACCAAAGCAAGCAAAAACAGTGTTATGCCTCAGCAAAACAAACACAAATACATGCTAACAACAAGCTAAAACAAGCTTATCAAAGCTGCTCAAACATGACGCATATGAAGCTAGTAAACACAATACAAGGAGAGGGGATGACCCTCTCCTATTTAGGACACCAAAACCACCTTTCCACCACTGAAAATCCACTGGATTTTAGTGGTAGAAAGGTGATGCAAAGGGTTCAACAAGAGCCTAAAGGGATGGCTCAAAACAAGGCCTAAGAGGGGGGTAAACCACCCCAAACGAAAAAGTGACCTTAAACAACTATTTTAAGCATGCAAAAATAGAACTTTTTCTAGTTAAGAGTTAAGCTTAAAAATAGATGCAAAAGGGTCCAAAAGCTTAAGCAAAAATGGGGGTTTTAAAGGTCAAAGACTCACCCTTGAAGACCTTCTCTACCACTACAACTCCAGCCA
This sequence comes from Camellia lanceoleosa, assembly GCA_025200525.1. NCBI lineage: Eukaryota > Viridiplantae > Streptophyta > Magnoliopsida > Ericales > Theaceae > Camellia > Camellia lanceoleosa. Next base: position 100,827,797 of record CM045761.1, on the reverse strand, counting down.
CTTTTCCAAGCTCAAAGCAATCCAAGAACACCACAACCAGCTCCTAAGCACCTCAGTAGCAAAAAGGATGGTGTTTGAGTGTGTGTTTGTGTGAAAAAGCAAGACAAAACTACACTTTTGAACACAAAACAAGAGGAAAATGAAGAAGTATAGATATAGGCTATATGTATAACTCAAGCCTTCATTTTTCTGACCCTAGAGGAGGGAGGAGGAGCCTCCCTCTTATAGAAACCAAAAGACAAAGCTTCTTGGAGAAGCTAAGCCTCAAACAAATCCCTCCATACACGTGTATGGAGGATAGCCCAAATGTCCTCCAGCTGTGCTAGCTGGAGCTGGAGGAAAATATCTCCAAAAAGGAGTCAAAAAGCAGCCGACCACTTAAAGTGGTCGGCCTGCTACTTAAAGTGGTCGGCTGACCACTTCAAGTGGGTTTCTAGAGCAAAAACTAGTCGGCCATGGTGAGAGAGAGTCCAGGGCATGAAAACAATGTAGTGGTGTGGTGGCCGACCAGAAAATGTGGCCCAAAGACCAAGAAAGCCAGTTGTCCGACCAGAAAACTGGCTGGCAGAGGAAGAAGTGGTCGGCCAGGGGAAATACTAGTCTCCTACCCTTGTACCACCTTCCAAACAAGGAAAACAAGGTTTGTACCAAAAACAAACCAAAACCAATGCAAGACGAGAGATCGGGGGACAAAGCACGCGGCTGAAAGCCCTGAAAACTAGCTGACGAGCACCAAAAGTGGTATGCGACCACGAAAGTGGTCTCCCGGACCACAGTGTCCCTCTAGGCAGAGGCAACAAGGTATGGTTCAAAAACCACGCCAAATGGAGAACATTAAACGGTCCCGAGACAAGGCGGGCGACCAAAGACTCCAAAAACCGGAAACTAGTCTCCAAACAGGAAAAGTGGTCTATGACCACAAAGAGATGGTCTGCAAGACCTCTCCCTCCCTTCGGGAAGAGAAACAAAGTTTGGTCCATAAACCAAGCTGAAGCATAAAAGAGTTCAGAGGCCCAAAGGCAAGGCTCTCAGCCAAAACTCCAAAACCTCTAAACGAGTACAAAATGCACCATCACTGAGTGCTCAATCGATGACGTCTGAGTCTTAAGGTCAGTCAAAAATGGGGTGTCTACAGTTGCCCCTCTTTGACAGAACTCGAAAGTCATAAGTGACAGGAGTGAATGTTAAAGCCTAGAGACGACTAATTTTTGACAAGGCTGAAGACTTAGACAAACAGGCAAGACAATAAAGAGATGTGCCTGCAGGCTGGGGCAAGATGCAAATGACATACACAAAGCCAAACATAACTTATGATCATGTAAAGAAGGCTGTAACAAGGCAAATATGCACGATAAATGCAACAGTTTAATCAAGCGAAAACGAACCAAACTAAATTACATGCAGAAAGGATGTAAGAGAATTATACGATTCTCACTACGTCTCACGCGGAGAAGATACAATACCGTCTGGTTCGTCTGGTCGCGCCAGCTTCAAATGAACCGTACATACAATATCGTGCCTGCAAAAGAAAGAAACTCAACAGGTACAATATCGCTAGAAACATGCATAGCAATGCAAGTGAAAAGTGTGTAACAACGCAAGTGGAGGGATGCATGACAATACAAACTAAGTGTGATGCATAACAATGCGGAAGGGGTGCATAACAATGCAACCTAAGTGTGACGCATAACAATGCGGAAGGGATGCAAAGCAATGTAATGCACTAACAAGTGCAGATGAGGTGCGCAAGATAGGGCGAATGATGTAATGCACAAAACAGTGCGATGAGGTGTGCAAGATAGCGCGAATGATATGCAATGCACAAAACAGTGCGATTAAGGTACTCAAGATAGCGCGAATGATATGCAGTGCACAAAACAGTGCGATTGAGGTGCGCAAGATAGCGTGATAAAATGCATGCACAATGCAAGTAATGGTCACGGCGCAAAATAGCGCGATGCGCAAAATACTGCGATAAAATGTATGCACAATGCAAGTAATGGTCACGGCGCAAAATAGCGTGATGCGCAAAATAGCGCGATAAAATGCATGCACAATGCAAGTAATAAACGGACACACAATAGATGTAAAGGGGGACACATTCCAACCATGCTAGAATCATGAGAGAAGGAAAAACAACCAATCAGGCGTGTACACAACGCAGCCTGAGATAAATTCCAAACACGCTGAAATCGTGTGAGGAAGAACCAAACTCTAACCACGCTGAAAACGTGAGAAGAGGTCAACAAATTCCAAACACACTGAAATCATGTAAGGAAAAGGGATACTCAAACCATGTTGAAATCGTGAGAGGAGGTCCAAAACAAACCACCCAGGTACATACATGACACAACCTGAGATAAATTCCAAACACGTTGAAATTGTGTGAGGAAGAACCAAACTCTAACTACACTGAAATTGTGAGAAGAGGTCAACAAATTCCAAACACGTTGAAATCGTGTGAGGAAGAACCAAACTCTAACAACGCTAAAATCGTGAGAAGAGGTCAACAAATTCCAAACACGCTGAAATCGTGTGAGGAAGAAGGGGAGAGGGAGAAACATAGGGACATATCCCCGTGTCTCGGAATGAAAGAGAAACGTAGGGACGTATCCCCGCGTTTCGGAAAGAAAAAGAAACATAGGGACGTATCCACGTGTTTCGGAATGGTATGAGCATTGGAACGTATTCCAAATGCTCTAAACTCGAAGAAGGAGAAACACAGGGACATATCCCCGTGTTTCAGAATGGTATGAGCATTGGAACGTATTCCAAATGCTCTAAACCAAAGAGGGAGAAACATAGGGATGTATTCCCGTGTTTCGGAATGGCACGAGCATTGGAATGTATTCCAAATACTCTAAACCAAAGAAGGAGAAACATAGGGACATATCCCCGTGTTTCAGAATGAGAGAAACATAGGGACGTATCCTCGTTTTTCGGAAAGAAGAAGAAACAAAGGGACGTGTCCCCGTGTTTCAGAAAGAAGGAGAGTAGACCTCTCAGCGTATCACGCGTGACAGGGAAAAGAAAGCATCTCTCGGCGTATCACACGTAAGAGAGGAAAGGAAGCATCTCTCGGCGTATCACACGCAAGAGAGGAAAGGAAGCATCTCTCAGCGTATCACACGCAAGAGGGGAAAGATAGCATCTCTCAGTGTATCACACGCAAGAGAGGAAAGGATGCATCTCTCAGCGTATCACACGCGAGAGATGAAAGATATCCAAACGCGCGCCAAACGCGAGAGGAGAAAGGCATCAGTTAAACTGAACCGGAACGTCTCTGAATGAACAGTACATACAATACTGTGCATGAATGAGAAATAAATTGATAGGTAAAAGGCAATACAATGCATGATGCTAAAAGAATGTAATAAACAGACGAAGCGGCGCTTTAGAAAGCACCCCATGAGGTGAGTGGCGGTGAACCGCTCTACTCTGACGGGGATCTCCCCTTGTGTTCTTCAAACTCTTACCTTCAACTCATAGTTCAAAGGTTCTGAAATGCTGACAAGGAGCAACATCTGCTGGGGAAACCACGGATGCCGCTTTTGTTCCTGATCATACTCACAACTTTCCCTATTCTTCAGCGGGGTGACAGACTAGGTTGATTTAGTATCCAGAATCGAGATGCATACCTGCTACCTCAACCTATGGGGCTTCCATACAGATTTCAAGCCAGGGATACACCCTTGGGTATTTAAACCAGACTTTAGTCTAAAAAATTCTAAACCTTTGTGTTCTAGGCATCAACTATTCGAACTCTAGTTTTCACCGTCGCAGTTGATCTCCTAGGAACTCATTGCAAACTGATCAAGATGCTTGGCATGAGCGATACTCGGGAAGAGCACTCGATCGCCATTACGGCTTTAAGCGATCAACCACGGTATTACATTTACTTGAACACACGGCTAAATGCGACACCTTTGCTCATTCTAAACACACAGCCCATAACACAATATTTTGTTCATTTTGAACACATAGCTCATACAACATACTGCTCACTCTGAACACACAGATCATAACACAATATTCTGTTCATTTGGCACACAGCTCATACAGCATACTGCTTACTCTGAACACACAGCTCATTCTGAACATACGGGATGCGATGACGGAACTTGCAGAAGTTGAGACACATTCAGATGCCCGATATTTTCCCTCTTTTTTTTTTTGCTTCGTGGCCCGGAACCCGTATAGTTTCAGATAGGTCCTGGTTTTACTGTTCTCATACGACCTAGGTTGAACCTCGCAGTTTTATGAAAGAACGAATCTTGTTTTGCACAAACGGGGAGAACGACACAGCACTATTGAGCACAAAACGATTCATTTTGAAATTAAGAAATGAGTTCTTAACCGGGTATTGAGCCTATGACTGAACACAGCGCACAACGACTCAACAAAGAAAAACAAAAGGTAAACAACCTAAACACGTCGAGAAACACTCGAAATGACTCAAAATAAGAAACGGGACAAAACAAAAGACACGACACTTAGGCATGCAAAGGGAGCCTGTTTCTTTGGGTATTGTTTCCCACCCTTTCTCATTTGTGATTCTCAGATCACTCGGCCCTCAGGCTCTGTTTTTCTGAAAAAAGCCCTTTCCTCACTTTTTCTCTCATCGCACATCTCTCTATTCTTCAATCTCTCATTTTTTATCCCTCCCCTGGGTGGTTGATGGATAAACAAGAAGTTGCGGGCTCATGCCTAACATTATTAGCTCACGGCTATTTCTTCCGGTGACGTCTAGTCGATGCCTCGGATGAGGGAGTGGAGTGTCTTGATCCATTCCAATTCGTGCTTCGCACTTGACTTGATACCTTGTTGCTTGGAGGATGTGAGAGCTTTCAGCCCCTTTGTTGTTAGCTTTAGTTGTGCCCTTTTTTGGCAAGTATGTTGACAACGGGGAAAAGGCAGGAAGCCTGACTCAACTGTGCCCCTAGTTCAACATTTTGACCATTTTTTTTTGTTTTGGCTTTCTACTAAAACAATTTTGACCAATATGAGAGTTAGATTAACATACTTGTTCGATTTTCTGATTTGAAATCATGCAAGTCAGGCTATGAGCACTGAAAATTTTCCTTTTTTGGGTCCAAGAAAATGGTCCAGTTTTGGAAAAATGGAATAATTTTTGAGAAAATTAGTCAACCTCAGTAAAAATTCTCAAAAACTATTTTTGGCTACCGCTCAACGAGCACGGAACCTACTCTTGAGATGCACAACCTCAGATCCAAAATAATGGAAAATCGCCCCTTGTCTGAAGGACATTGCACAACAACGGAAAGTTTCCCCTTGTTTAAATAGCACCGCAACACACTGTATGGCAACGGAAAGTTGCCCCTTGTTTGGATAGCGCCACAACACATGGCAACCAGTCCTCACAGTGACAATTATAACCGATTTCTCGGATACAAAGAAGGCAAAGATGATCAAAACCATTATATGGACACAATTGATTTGGAAGTGTTTACGGCTGGACTTCAGAATGAAGTTGGCTACGTATCCCAAACATGGGAATCAAGCCTTACATAGTTCCGGTTTAAGGTACACTCGGGTATTAACCTCTCATTTTGTGCTCTAACTTTTGCTAAGGCCGTCCTTTCTGGGTTTTCAACCTTACGAGCTCAGTTTTTCTTTTCTTTTCATTTCTTCTTTTCTTTGCATCTTTTCTTTTCAAAATTTTTCATTTTCTTTTCTTTTCATTTTTTTTCTTCTTTTTTTTTTCCTTTTTTCTTGCCCTAACTTTTGCCTGGGTCGCCCTTCCAGGTTTTCGGCCTAGCGAGCCTCTCAAGGGTAAAAGTGTAGCTTTGTCCATGCCAAATGGTTTTAGGATCTCGAGGCCATCTGTATCCAAAAGAATGACTGCTATTCGCTGACGATGTTGGAGTCCATCCAAAGGGGGTTGAATTTGCCCCTAGTGTTGTAGATAGGAACTCAGTTGTCCTTCAGCATTAGTTTTTTCTTTCCTCCCTTCTGGGGTTTGGCATTCTTGCCGATCTTCGTTAGCTTGAGAAATGTCCTAATTTTTTTGACTCTTCGAGCACATCTGACATTTTTGCCCCTAGTTCGAGGGGTTCTTCTGATCTAGCTTCGCAAGCTTTCTTTTGACAACGTCTGACCTTCTTGATTTGACTTCTCTTGCCCCTAGTTCGTGGGCTGCTTCAAATCCGGCCACACAAGCCTCACATTGATGGTTGACTATTGAACACTGAATCAAAGTTCAAGGTTTGAAAGCAAAAAGGGGGGCGAGTCTCGAGGCTGAGAGCGATCCTGAGCTGCACAATCTCAAGAGCGATTCCACACAGGTCTTCGCAGGATCGCGCAAAACATTTTTTTTTTGAAGTCTTTTAAGAAAGTAACTAATCGCGCGCGGAAGACAGTGTAGGACCAATCTGGATCAAGCCAGGATCCTTCTCAATACTCACATTAACAAACATGATTTCATTCATTAAGGGCTTAGCATGCCTTTCTTTCTCTCAAATGACCAAATTTTACAAATCCTGAAGAATTCCTTCCTCTTCGTTTTCATTACAGTGTTCAAAAAAAAGTTTTGAAAAACTTAGGTCAATGCAATGATTTAAAGGCCTGAAGCGGTGAAAAACAACTTAGTTTCATTCAAACTGCACAACAAATAAAGGCAGAAGCAAACATAAGAGTTTGAAAATTTACTGCTGTTTCATTCAGATCTGTTGGCACAACTGGCTCTATGGCAGAAACAGACTCAAAAGAAAGCGAAAAGTCAAACATAAAACAAAATAGTGATATCCGAGATAACACCCCCGGAATCACTCGACTCCTATATAACAGGGCGGACTCGATACGGCAAGACAGATCCCAAACAAAAAGACTGACTCAAAACAAAGAGACAGACTCAAAACAACACAACAGAACTGATTCAATACCCAAGTCAGAAAGTACAAAAACTAGCATTCGTAAATGCTCAAAACAGTGCGTGTCATACGCCACATCTAGAGTAAACTAAGCACCGCCCGCAGGTGGTTCATCCCCTGATCACATCACATTATCCTCCAGGTTCACTGATCCAGTGACGATAGACTTTGCTGAGCTTGGTGGGAGGACGACCCCATTGTCAAACAAATCTTGTACTTCGTGACGAAGACGGAAACAATTGTCGGTGGTATGACCAGTTTGTTGATGGTACGTGCAGTACTAGATGGCATCATGACTAGGTGGAAGACGAATAGGGAGAGGCCGATGCCGAGGCTCGAGGGGTTTGAGATGCCCCTTTTCAGCAAGGATTTGAAGAGAATTGGACAAAGGCATATAGAGGGCATGGAAGACCCTGCGACCTTGGGGTAAATACTTCGAGGTTTGCAGATTTTTGCTGGATGCACTGGCAAAGGGGTCAACAGGTGCTAGCTTGGTCTGCTGATCTTTCCCGGGTATAGGATTAGGGTTGGGAGTAATAGTTCTGGTACGACAGCCCTTCTCCCGATTTTCCCCTTGGCTCGAACTGCCCTCATTTTGAGTGACAAAGATATCATCCACAGTTTTTGCAATAACTACGAGCACTTGCTGTTTGTACAGTCCCCCGTCTTTCAAAGCCTCAACAGCCTGCAGAAGTTGTTCATAGGGATCAGTGTCTGCCCCCATCTTGTTCTTTTCACCAGCCTCAGCTTAGTCGAAGGTTTGGGTTGCTACATTAGAGCGGAACCCGGTTGTTGCTGACATGCCATTGCCTATACTTAGGATGGATTCAGGTTGGCTGAGTTCAATTACAATCCGCCCCAAGAGCGGGGGTTCTTTTGGCATGAAGTTCCCGGCATGTGATATGATCGATGGTGGAGCCGACATTCTGAAGGCTAGATCAGCCACAGACCTCTGAAGATCGCCGATCAATCCCATCAGCTCAAAAGTGGTGGGCTCATGGGTTTGGAATAATTGGGGTTCCCAGATTGGATTGCGGAAGGTGACTTGGGCGGGCGTTGCATTTCAACATCGGTCTCACCCTGCATGGCGATTCCCTGGTTTAATGTTGCTGCCATAACCACAATTTCTTCTGAATTCTGTGCCATCACGGTCTGCTGAGTTTGAACAAAGTCAATGTGACTGGTGACTAACGGATCAGATGAACCGGTGAGCCGTGACTGGCCTTTCTCTGCCTTGCCTCAGCGAAGGAAAATACTGGCTGCTCTGAACTAAATCTCTGACTTGACAAAGTCTATTGGCACAAATCTAATGAACCTTGGGGGATATTAGAGCCTCCTGAAGCTACGGTTCCAAGACCGCCTAGTAAAAGAGAAAACAGGCAGCATCTCAGCCCAATTTCACTGGAACAGATACGAGTATTGCTAAATGAATGCACTCTTTATTGAATTCTGCTCGTAAACTGATACCCTCAGGTAAAACTGATTCCCAAAATATCGATGCCCTCAGGCCTGATACCTAGACTTGCAAACTGATACGTGCATTCTTGTAGAGGCACACTCTGACAGCAAATGTCATGCAAGTAAGAGCCAAAACACCCCTATGTTGGGGTAGGGTTTCCCTGTCCTATTTTGTTAGGAGCTAGGGTTTCACTATGCACACAGCGGTTTCAAACAACCTAAAAATTGGGTAAGCAACCCGTCCTAGTTTGGAATAGTTACTATGGATTCTGATATGCACTAGGTCGAATGGTCAAAAAGGGGGCCTCAGTAAAAACCGAGGTTTGTGTTCCCGTCGTGGCAGAGCCCACAATCGGTCAGCCTTATGGCACGCTTCTCAAAGTGGGCCTCCGGCAAACCGTTCAGGAATATCATATGGCAAACACGGTGTCCTAGGCGCACCAATGCAAATGCAATGCAAAGAGACACATAAGTATAAACAAAACAAGATATCATGAGTTCGAGTCAAGTTCTCTAAATCCCGGTAGTCGCGAGAAGCGTAGCGCCCAGGGACTCCGGGCTCGCCTGCGGCGCGGAATCCGTTTTGTTCTCTAGCTACTACAAGTTCGGACTCAAATGTCATGGTTCTGAATCTAATCTCACAATGTGCGATGTGACACCGATAAATCACCAAAGAGTCCAAATCCGGCAAATCGTTTTGGAAAACTGATTTTTATAAAGAAGTGCCAAATATGGATTGCTTTGCCAGATACAGAGTCGCCACCTAAATATTTTATTTTTTGGAAAATTTAGGAAATCTTGACTCGTGCCTAAGGCCACGTGTCCGTCATCACCAAAGTTGCCTCAGCTCGGGAACTTGGGTATGATTGGGGAAGGTCATTTAATGAGCAGCCCCGCTTGCCTGATCAAAGATCGACCTGTACTAAACATGACATTTTGTTTTTGAAAACACATGTGCTCTTATTTCGGTTAATTAGCTAATCTTACTATGTGATGCACACAGCAAACAAGTATAGACTAGATCGCCTAATTTAGAACAAAACATTGCATATTCGTTTGAAAACTGTTTGAAGTTTGCTACTCGCAAGTAGGCTAAAATGCGGATTTCAATGAATTGTTCCAATTCAAGTAATCCAACCTTCACCCACAGGCATTCAGGCAGTTATGCAAATAAGCAATTAGCCTCATGGAAAGCATGCTTTCATGGCAACATTAACACACATGTAGTATGCTAAAGCGTAAACACTCACAGTGTACTCCGAGCCAAAACAAAGAACTAGTTAGAAATCATACATGATCCTAGTTCATGTTAAGATGGCTAATGCAACACATGCGAAAATGCAACTAAAATAGGCTCGGCTATTCTAGAATGGCATATGAAATGCAACTTTGATACATGCATTCAAATAGGTATTGAAATACAATACAGTTAGTATGATGCGCTGAGCCCGGTGCATGCAAGACAGATGAATGGATGCGCATAGGAAGCATAAGGTATGCTAAATGAAATATGTCCTAAAACTAACCATAAATAGCGGTTAAGTAAAAGGGAGAAAGAAATGGGGGTTGCAAGACATGCATCACACACACGCACGCTTATTACAACAATGCGCCCTCTTAAAAGAGGGACCAAATAAGAAGCTAACTAGCTAATCTAAGCTAATTAAACTAATTATTACACAACCAATTAATTAACTAATCCTAGTTAACTAATTATTACAAAACGAATTGAATAGCTAACGCATTAACTAATTAAAGTACAAACCAAAGCGAAAGCAAGCTATCTAAGCATGGCAGCTAAGGAAAGCGAGCGATCATCGAGCCTCGGAGGAGAGAATGCATGCAAGCCCAGTCGCCTCGTTCGGAAAGCCAATGTAATGCCCCGATTTGCCTCTGTTTTCATTTGTCCTCAGAACCTTGCACCAGGCTCTAGAAAGATGAAACTTCACCTTAGGAATCCTGTGGGAGGGTGGCCGACCACTTTTGGTCTCTCCAGGCACCTACCGACCACTTTTGGTTGTTGAAAAACTAGAAAAGTGGTCGGCCAGCTAGTTTTTGGGCCGACTTCGCTTGAGCGCAATTTCTTTGCAACAAAAGAGCAAGAAAGGGCATGGGAATGAATTTGCAAGATATGTGTGCACAACCACCCCTCCCTATCATGTCATGAACTTAAGGAGGTGTGGTTCTCGACCTTTGGGCCACCAATCGCGCATTTCAATGCATGATTGCCAAGAGGCAAAGTTGCACAATTCAATATGGAAATGAATGCACAAATAAACACATAAAGCCTAAAACTCTATCGTGTATGATCAAGAGCGTCGGCGATTGGGAATTAAGGCACGTTTCATCACTTTAAGTATGAAACGTCCCTCGTTTCCCGTGTTTGGACTAACGCCTATTCCAAACACAATGCAACAACAAGCATGGCATACACAATGCGACTCGAGCATGCAAGCATGGAATGCAACATGATCAAACTACCAATGCAAATGGCATGCACAATGCACAATGCTAAGAACAACTAGCATACATAATGCAAATGGACAACATAGAATACACAATGCGATGTAACCTAAGCATGCAAACAACATGGCATACACAATGCTATGAACTACATGTAAACAATCATGGCATACTCAATGCTATGAACTACATGGCATGCTCAATGCAATGTACATGGCATAATCAATGGACTTAAACCAAAAGGGGTGGACCTCAGTCATGCCCAAATTAGTGGCCATAATGCTAAAATGAAGGCACCGAAAACACATACAAGCATGCATGCCAATTGGCTCACCAATTAAGGCACTAGGGTGCAACTCTCAAGAACATTTAAAGAGTGAAAAACATGGAAGTGTAGCAACACTAAGTGCACTGAAATGAGGTAAGAAATGATGCCAAATCATTCAAACAACACAAGTACGGCATGCTAGGGTTCTCAAAGCATGAAGCTAGTAAAGAGGACTACAAAGAAGGCATGCAATACATGGCATAAATGCATGAACTAAGCATGGATAGAGCTCAAGTAGGTCAAAATAAGGACCTAAACATGCTGAGATGAGGGCTCAAAGGCCTAGGCATGCAAGCACATAAGCTAAGGCATAAACTAGGCAACAATGCATAACACTCAAAGGCACTTAAAGCATGATTGAGGTAGGAACATGACAATGCTATAAGCTCTGAAATGTCTTGTTAAGTGATGCCAAATCATGTACACAACATAAATGAAGCATGCAATGGTGCTCAAAGCTTGAGGCAAGCAAGTGCATTTGTACTACAAGTATACAAAACATGAAGCATGTGGCAAAGGCAATCCAAAACAGTCCTAGAACATGTCAAAATGAGTCTAAAGCATGCATGGAATGAAGCCAAAACAAGCTGGCATGGTGAGCGTGAGGCACGGTGCATAGATATAGGCTATATGTATAACTCAAGCCTTCGTTTTTCTGACCCTAGAGGAGGGAGGTCCCTCTTATAGAAACCAAAAGACAAAGCTTCTTGGAGAAGCCAAGCCTCAAACAAATCCCTCCATACACGTGTATGGAGGATAGCCCAAATGTCCTCCAGCTGTGCCAGCTGGAGCTGGAGGAAAATATCTCCAAAAAGGTGTCAAAAAGTAGCCGACCACTTGAAGTGGTCGGCCTGCTACTTAAAATGGTCGGCTAACCACTTCAAGTGGGCTTCTTGAGCAAAAACTGGTTGGCCATGGTGGGAGAGAGTCCAGGGCATGAAAACAATGCAGTGGTGTGGTGGCCGACCAGAAAATGTGGCCCAAAGACCAAGAAAGCCAGTTGTCCGACCAGAAAACTAGCTGGCAGAGGAAGAAGTGGTCGGCCAGGAGAAATACTGGTCTCCCACCCTTGTACCATCTTCCAAACAAGGAAAACAAGGTTTGTACCAAAAACAAACCAAAACCGATGCAAGACGAGAGATCGGGGGGACAAAGTACGCGGCCGAAAGCCCCGAAAACTAGCTGACGAGCACCAAAATTGGTATGCGACCACAAATGTGGTCTCCTGGACCACAGTGTGCCTCTAGGAAGAGGCAACAAGGTATGGTTCAAAAACCATGCCAAACGGGAAACGTTAAGCGGTCCCGAGACAAGGCACGCGACCAAAGGTTTCAAAAACTGAAAACTAGTCTCGAAACGGGAAAAGTGGTTTACGACCACGAAAAGTGGTCTATGACCACAAAGAGATGCTCTGCAAGACCTCTCCCTCCCTCCGGGAAGAGAAACAAAGTTTGGTCCACAAACCGAGCTGAAGCACAAAAGAGTTCAGAGGCCCAAAGGCATGGCTCTCAGCCAAAACTCCGAAACCTCTAAACGAGCACAACAAGCACCATCACCGAGCGCTCAATCGATGACGTCTGAGTGTTGAGGTCGGTCAAAAATGGGGTGTCTACAGCATCACATAGTAATTCTAGTTTAATAAATGGAACAAGAACATATAATGTACATACAAAATCACATCATGATTAGTAGAGGCCGATCTTTGATCGGGCAAGCGGGGGTGCTCAATTCCTGATCTTCCCCTCTCATACCTAAGTTCCTGAGCTGAGGCAACTTTGGTGATGACAGACACGTAGCCTTTGGCATGAGTCACGGGTTTCGTAAATCTTTCCAAAATAAAATATTTAGGTGGAGACTTTGTATCTGCAAAACAGTCCAATTTTGGCATTTTTTATTCAAAATCAATTTTCCAAAATGATTTGATAGATTTGGACTCTTTGGTGTTTATCAATTTCACATTGCACTTATGAGATTAGATTCAAAACCGCAGGAGTTTGAACTGTAGGGCTTATTTTCAAACTTCCGAAAGGGGGCGCGAAAAAGCTGTGCTATAGTTTCTAGCGACTCCACTGGGGAATTTAGAGAACTTGACTCGAACTCACGATTTGTTATTTTATTTACACTTATGTGTTTCTTTGCATTTGCATTTGCATCGGTGCGCCTAAGTCATAGTGTTTGCCATCTACTATTCTTGAATGGTTTGCCAGAGGCTTGCTAGGAAAAGCTTGCCAAAAGGCTGACTGGTTGCGGGCTCTGCTATGATGGGATCACAACCTTTAGATATGGACTACCGCTGTACTGTTTGATCCTCCTTTCACTTTTCGGTGTCAGGTGTGAGAGGTATATTAGGTAGTCCTGCTGAGGTACCATTTTTGACCAATCGGCCTAGTTACATATCGAAAGCCGTAAAGACTGTTCCAAACTAGGACAGGTTGCTTACCCAAATTCAGGATTGTGTGAAACACTTCGCCTGAATAGTGAACCCTAGCTCCTGACGAACCTAGGATAGGGTAACCTTACCCCATCATAGGGGTGTTTTGGCTCTCACTTAATTGGTATGTGCTTTTAGAGTGAAACTCTATAGGAATGTATGTATTAGTTACAAGTTTGGGCATTAGTTTTTTTTGAGGGCAGAAATCAGTGTTGAGAACAGTTTTACAGCTTTTGTTTGCAACTGTGTTGTTAGTATTTGAGCTAAGGTGCTGTGCGATTTCTAATTTTCGCTTTCTTTTTGCTTTATTTCTTTTTGCAAGGTAGTTAATCACAATTGCTTCGGATAGTCCGTTACCCCTCAATCACTCTGGACCCATGTGAGAAGACTTTATAGATCTAGGGATCTTGTTAGGGGATAGCCAGTGTTTGTTTCACTCCCACCGGTTACTAGACGGAGGAGGGTTAGGCATAATTCACCAGTCTAGCAGTCCCTTTACTTTGCCTGCAACCAGCCAGGCTCAGTCTTCTACTTCTACTCCAGTGAAAGAGTATTCACCTGTTCTGATGGCTCAACATCCCCCGGTAGGCATGGAAGATATGCTCTGTCATCTCCAATAGACCATTGAAACCATGCAGCTAGATGCTGCCCACCAAGCTGAGGTCATATCTCACAAAGCGGAAGTAATAAATAGGCTTCAGCAATAGTAGCCACAATCGGCAGTAGCCTCTGCATCCCATGCACCTCCAGCGGGTATTCTAGCACCCTAAGTCACTATCAATGTCCAAGAGAATTTAGGCAACCCCGTAGACTTCATTCCATTGCAAACCTCCATGGCACCAGCATACCAGACTGAGGCGCCATTTGAATTCGAGGTTGACCCCACTGCATTAAAGGTCAATAAGCTAGAGAAGCTCTTCAAGCAGGCATAGGGCATGAATTCAATCCTTGACATTGAGGATGGATACACAGATTTCGCAGTAACTCTGTTGGATAGATTCAAGATGCCGCACATAGACTGGTTCGATGGCTCCAGCAATCCATGGTCCATTTGCGTTTATTCTCTGATATCCTACGACCAATGGGTCTCACTAGACTTTAGAAGCTATCGCTTTTTGGTCGGACCCTGTCGGGTATAGCGGCCATCTGGTATGCAAAGTTGGAAGACTTTGTGAAATGGAGTTGGGAAGAAATGGCTGAGGCCTTCATCATGCAGTACTCCCACAATACCCAGATCGAGGTCACAACCCGTGATCTTGAAGCGACCCATTAGGAGCCAAAGGAGGGCTTCTCGGACTTTGTAACGAGATGGAGGGCCAAGGCCTCTATAATGACTATCAGGCCATCTGAGAAGGATCAAATTTGAATGGTGGTCCGCAATCTGCAAGGGAGATTATTGCAGAAGATGATAGTCTTGCCACTATTTACATTCGCTGATCTCCATGAAATATGTGTTCAAATCGAAGATGTGATGAAATAGGGGCTGATAGCCGATGAGAAGGAACAGCCCAAGAGGCCCTTTATACGCAATTCCAATGCAACCACGACTGGTAGCACCTCTGCATGGCCTTCGGATGTGAGTATGGTCACTACCACACCCAAAACTGCCAACCCTTTCGCCAACACATCCAACACAACTCCACAAAGCTCAACCAGCCAGGCTCGATCTCAAAGGGTCTTTACCCCGCTCTACATTCCTTTATCCAAAGCCCTAGAGGTCCTGATAAAAAAGGAGCATCTTAAACCACTAGAGCCTCGCCCTCTAGCCGATCCTCTCCCCTTGAGACACAACCCGGCCAAATATTACGCTTTTCATCAGCAGCACGGTCATGAGATTCAAGATCTCATCGACAACAAGGTGATAGTGCCTCCCGAAAAACCCAACGTCACTACAAATCCTCTCCCGCCACATAACCAAGTCCCTCTGTCCTGGCATATAAACCTCATCCACACACTGGCCATCCTTTACGACCTTAGTGTATATATCACCCCTTTCCACCTACCCAACCCGGCGTTGTTCATTCCTGAGAGCATGGACTTGTGCATGATGAACGTGTTTACACTCCAAACTGAACCCGTGGTGGTGACAATAGTAGATGAAGGGAGGTTGGCCTTGGTAGAAAATGTTAGTCCGTTGCCTGAGGGCTCTGAGAACTTATCTGAAGGGGTGTACAACTTGTACTGCTATATTGTGCCAATTAATCAAGCTAAGTCGGAAGTGGTGTTGCTGATTGAGATGGAGGTCAGTGTAGTTCGTAAGGATGGCCCAAGTCAAGGATTAGATGATCTGGCTGACCTAGAGGAAAACATAGACAATTTTTAGTTCTTTGAGGAGCAAGATCAAGAGAACGTGCATATTGATTGGTTTGATCTGAACGGGTCGACAGACAATTCTGGGTGGCTAAGTGATGAACCCAATATAGATAAGGGAACTAAATTAAAGCTGGAAAAACAGAAAGCGGAAACCGCTACAATGGCTGGAATGGTCGATGAGAAGGGTAAATCGCCGAAAAACACTGGTGTAGAACAATTGGCTCAGGAACTGGCCATTGTTAGTACTGTACATACAGAGCAAAAAGCCACACTCGAGCGTTTTGAGCAAGAAATGGGTGAAAATAATCGGAAAGCTGGAAAAGCCCAACACCCTGCGGAGGAGATTTCTGACGAGAAGATAATCCCAACGGAGCAGGACAAATGCTTGTCGGCTGCTGAAGAAATATGGTGCGATGACTGTCACAACCTAAACCCGTCCCTATAGGTTTTGTAATTCTTGGATTATCGAAGGCCTCTTAACATAATAGCATATAAGTAGGGACTATGGAGGCAAATACATGAAATATACATAGTCCAACGTGCTGTGAAGACATACATGGGACTGATAATTCTGAACTTCCATAACCATACGTGTGATCAAAACAAAATACAACAATTAAGTCACTTCATGTATACACAATAGAAAACTTGTTCGCAAATCAAAAGGAACAAGAAAACTTTACATCCCGAATACACATCTACGAGGCTTGACTCAAATCGGAACCTCCTCGGGAGGCACGAAGGCTGGTTGACAAAAACTGAAACTCTAGGTCTTCAACTCTGAGCTTGGTCACGTATCTGATCACCTACATATGTAATATAAATAGTGAGCGGGAGCCTAGTGAATAATAACAGAGTAAAGGGTTAAATGAATGATGTCCCATAATTAAATCCGTACATAGAATCAATTCATATTCGATTTCTCATTCAATGCGTATACAAAATTCAAAAATCATATTTGATCATTCATAATTCATTCGTTAGAGCTAACAGATCATATACAGAACATCATAGATCATACTTGTCAGTTCCATAGAGAAGCCTTCGGCCGGGTATGTATAACTTGTTAGTTCCATAAAGGAACCTCCAGCCAGGTGCAGATAACTTGTCAGTTCTATAAAAGAACCTCCAGACTGGGAATGGATAACTTGTCAGTTTCATAAAGGAATCTCTAGCCGGGTGCAGATAACTTGTTAGTTCCATAAGGAACCTCCGGTCCGGGTACATATAGCATACTTAAATCACAGCATTAATGTCACAAATATTTGCCAAAGTTGGACAATCATTCACAGTACAAAACATAGCATTTCATAGAATAGATCTTATTTCATTTGCAGAAAATAATTTAACTTGAACGTAGCTTTGCTAAGTTATTACTCACAGATAACTGGTGGCTCTAGATAGACGAGTAGAGTAGGCAATTCACTTAACTTAAGTTGTGTGACCTACATAACATGACAGATACATACATTGGAACACATGCTCGGTTTGTACACAACTTATTTCATTTGTTCTTAGTGTGTTTCTAGCATTTATCCTCATCATAGTGTCTTAATCTTGGCCTAGGAATGCCTAGGATGGAATGAGGATACAAAAATGTACTTGAAAACATTCTTCCAAAACTTGCTAAAAATAAGGTCCACGCTCGAGCGGACATGCAAAATGTGAGGGTCTGCTCGAGGGCAACTTCCTTCGCTCGAGTGGTCTGCAAACTTTGCAAAAGTATTGGTTGCTTGTTTTTCCCATTCGACACTCGCTTGTTTTTCCCGCTCGACACTCGCTCGACGCTCACTCCAGCTTGAGAGACATGCCATCGCTCGAGCGCAACTGTTGTCGCTGGAGTGTGCTGCAAAATGTAAGAACTTTTGGGAGCATGCATTTTATGCTTGAGCCAGCCCTTGGTCGCTCAAGCAGAAGTGTGAGACACAGAGTGGTCGCTCAAGCATGGAATTCGTCGCTCGAGCGTGGAAGTAGAATTCTGGAATTTCCAGAATTGTTTCCAAGCTTCAAAACTCAATCTTAAAGCATCAAGCTATATTTTTTTCTAGGCCAAAACTTGAAGAAACATTGAGAAACTCATAAAACATCATGAATTAAGGATCATTTCAAGAAATCATGGCCCAATAGCTTGCCAATTGTGCAAAAATTCAACTTAAAATTTATAAATGTTCCATGAACATGACATGCATGAATTTCTTTGAACTTAATCTTCTCAAAACATGATCAAATGCTACAAAACAACATGAAACTTGATGATTTCCCAAAATTAAGGTGAATTCAAGACATTCATGAGGGATTCTTGGAAATTAAACTCAAAATATGAAAAATATGCATGCATGCGTGGTATGGCTCAATACTCTTCATTTCTAACTCAATTCTTACATTAATCATCTCAATTCTCTAGAGTTCATGTTTTACACTTCATAGTTGCTCAAACAAAGGGTTGAATTCTTACCTAAACTTGTCAAGATGAGAGCTAGGAGTTTAATCCTTGAGTTCCTAAGTCCAAATTCACAAGTTCTCTAGCAATTCTTATAATTGAGCTCAATTTCTCTTCTTTCTTCCTTTCTCACGTTTTGATGTTCAATTAAGAGGAAATGGAAGTGTAAAAACAAGGTGTAAGAGTCAATGAAATGGCCTTAAATAAGCTTGACTAATAAATCCATTAACTTGGGCTTAATTTAGCATTAATCATTCTAATTATTTCATTCCGAATCAAATTTTAATTAAACTTACCATAATGTTCTAAGAATTCCAAATAACACATAAATTAAGTCAATTTTTGAATCAGATGCCAATAAGGCTTTCAATTCGCAAATCGAATAAAAACATGAACAGATCTTTCTACATGAAATAGATATAAACACAAAATAATGCAATGCACATGTAATTAACTCAGGATTTCTTCCTAATTACTTGTTAGGCATACTTAAGCATGAATTAGCGCTAATCATGGGTCGGGGTTGTTACAATGACGACGACCTACACCTGGCTCATACTGATAAGGATTGGGGTGAAGACCTTCTTGACAACACTTGGTATGTGGAAGAGATCGACCATATGACAAGAAGTGGCCAATATTTCAAACCACCGCATCTGAACCAACCCGAGGCATCCGGGAAGGATAAAGAAGTAGTGAAATAGAAAGAAGAACTGTTGGAAGAAGAGGCTGTGTTAAAACAGTTAAAGAAGATTCAAGTTGATATATCTATCTGGGGTCTGCTTATGGCTTCGCGAGTGCACAGACAGGCTGTACTGTCGGAGACGGATAAAGCTAACTTATCCATTGACACTACCTCGGAACAATTGGTGGGATTAGCCTTCCTTGGAGGCGCTGCGCCAACTCTAACCTTCTTGGACAAGGAATTGCCACCGGAAGGTTCTGCACATAGCAAGCCTCTATACATATCAGTGGAGTGTCGAGAAAAGTGGGTGCCAGTGGTATTGGTAGACACCGGGTCAGCAATCAACATCTGTCCTTATCGCACGACTTATGCTATTGGCTTGAAATCGACAGATTTCGTGCCTACAGCCCAGGTGATTCGGGCGTATGATAATACCAGTAGAGAGGCAATAAAAATGGTACAGATTAGAGTACAGGTTGGCCTAGCTCAACAGGATATTGAATTCCATGTCCTCGATGTCCTGACCACTTTCAACTTACTACTTGGGCGACCCTGGCTACACCAAGTGAAAGTTGTCTCTTCCACCATCCACCAAATGCTGAAGTATCCCCATGGGAAAGGGGTGGCCATAGTCTTTGGGAATTCATCTATTCATCCTCCGCCAGAGGTCACTACACCTATGCTGGAGATAGTGCATGGCGAAGATGATGTTTTCCGTTCGGGGTTTACCTTGGCTAAGGCCCGAGTAGTACGTAATATCTTGGCCATTGATGAGGGCTTGTATGTCAGCGCCTAATCTGTATACTTCATGAACAAACTCCAACACATGCCAGGAGTGGGGCTGGAAAGGAATGGCCGGAAGGGCGTTACTGCAGTGGTCAATGTGTTACATAACCCGCATGCTTGGTCTTGGCTATACGCCCACCAAAGAGGATTGGGTTATGAAAGGGAAAGAGATGACCGGTAGAACCAGAGCTAAGTAGATTGGCAAGCGTTATGAACTTGTGCATCGACCTATTCGGGAGACCCTGAATGTCTATTTTGTTCGGGAGGGTAAAGACTTTCCATTCTATGGTTTCCCCAAGCCCTGGTTCAACTTTGATAGGCAATGAGTTCCCGATTTTGAGATTTTCTTTGACTTGCAGCTGTAAGACAGTGATATAGAGGAAAAGGCTGAACCAACTGTTGAAGCTGCGAAGAGCATAGAAAGTGATTCAACAGCAACGACCTTCAAGTAAGAGTAGCACTGGCACGTCTCATTTCGGATCCTTCGATCGACTCAGAGAGCTTGGGGAATAACCTGACCGTTTCCATGATCGGGGACCAATTGGGTATGAACCATTCTAGCAGTATCTTGGATGTATCTGACGCACCGTCTCTCGTTTGGCAGCTGGAGGAGGGCTACTTGTCTACCAACTCTGAGTCGGGTAGTGAGCCAGAATCTAATTCCATAGAGTCTATGGAGTCAAAATCAGATTCCGGTGCTTGTAAGTCTGGGTCCGGTATTCTTGGGATTGATAACCTGGATGCCAAGGTTTTGTCCAGGTCGTCCTTTTCTTTTTCTTTTGAGTCAGTTGTAATCGAGAAATTGGATGAGCTTGACCTTGTGAATGAGAATGCCACTGCAGATTCTGAGTATTTCTTTATGCCTCTTGTTTATTGCATTGATCATGACTTTCAAAATTTTGATGAAAACAATGAGGAAGGAATTCCTCTGGTTTTAAAAAATTTGATTAATCGAGAGGAGGAGAGGTTTGCAAAACCCGTTGCTGATGAAATCATTGCTGCTAATGTGGGTATTGAGAAGGATCTGCGTCTGGTCCAGATCAGGTCCACGTTGTCTTCGGAGGAGCGGGAGCGCTTAGTCGCTTTTTTGAAAGATTTCAAAGATGTTTTCACATGGTTCTACTAAGACATACCTGGAATCGATCCTGAGATTGTACAGCATCGGATCCCTCTTGACCTCGAGGCCCGACCCATTAGATAGAAGTTGCAAAGAATACGTCCGGATTGGGCACTGAAAATCAAGGAGGAGGTCGCCAAGCAGATAGACACAGGGTTCTTGCTAGTATCTGAGTATCCGACTTGGTTGGCCAATATTGTCCTAGTGCCAAAGAAAGACGGCAGAATTTGGGTGTATGTGGACTTCAGGGACCTGAACAAAGCCAGTCCGAAGGACGACTTTCCTGTACCTCACATTGATGAATTAGTGGACTTCAACACAGGCCATGCGTTGTTCTTCTTTATGTATGGATTTTTCGGGTATAACCAGATTCTAATGGCACCTGAGGACAGAGAGAAAATTGCCTTCACTACGCCGTGGGGAACTTACTGCTATCGAGTGATGCCGTTTGGGCTAAAGAATGCCAGGGTTACTTATCAACGGGCTGCAACCACAATTCTGCACGATATGATCCATAAAGAGGTTGAGGTGTACGTGGACGATATGATTGTCAAGTCCAAAGAAAGAGAGGGCCACTACACCGCCTTGAAGAAATTATTTCAACGGATCAGAGAATACAGACTGAGGTTGAATCCGCAGAAGTATACTTTCGGCACAATAACAGCAAAAATGCTGGGTTTCTTGATCACACAAAGGGGCATCAAGGTAGATCCTTCCAAAATCAAGGCCATCCTAGAAATGCTACTACCAAGGACTGAAAAGGAGGTGTGAGGCTTTCTGGGTAAAGTGCAATTTATAAGACGATTTATTTCAAAATTAACCTTGACTTGTGAAACACTTTTTGGTCTCCTGAACGAAGAAAAGATGTTCCGATGGGATGATCGATGTCAATTTGCTTTTGAGCAGATCAAGCAGTATCTTCAGAATCCACTTGTGTTGTCGCTGCCAGAACCAGGAAGCCCTTGATTTTGTATATGTTAATAATAGACACAATGATGGGATACATGCTTGCTCAGGAATCTGAGGATAGGGTGGAGAAAGCGATCTATTACCTAAGTAAGAAAATGCTGGATTACGAGACCCGTTACACCTTGTTGGAGAAAGCTTGCTTGGCCTTGGTATGGGCTACCAGGAAGTTGAGGCACTACTTTTTAGCTCACTCCGTAATTCTGGTTTTGAGATTAGATCCTATCAAATATCTCTTTGAGAAACCAACATTTACGGGTAGGCTAGCCCGTTGGTTGCTTTTCCTTTCTGAATTTGATCTGAAGTATGTTACTCGCAAGTCTGTCAAGGGGAGAGTTGTAGCAGAGTTCCTGGTATATCACCTAGTGGAAGGGGATGAAGCGGTAGAATACCTGTTCCTAGATGAAGTTATTTTGCAAGTCGAGGAAGAGATTTGGACAATATACTTTGACGGAGCGTCTAATCAATACGATTATAGGATAGGGGTGTTGCTGATAGCACCCGACAATTCCCATATACCCTTAGCCTTCAAACTTTGGTTCAAAGTATCCAATAACAAAGCAGAATATGAGTCGTGTATCGCTAGTTTGGAAGCCGCCCTAGAACTAGGGGCAAAAAGATTGGATGTCATTGGGGACTCGAACCTAGTTGTATCTTAAGAAAAAAGAGATTGGAAGTTAAAGAGGAAAAGATGAAGATCTATCACCAGACCTTGGATGTTTTGATTCCTAGGTTTGAAAAGCTGACTTTCACGCACCTACTAAGAGAGAACAACAGGTTCGCTGACGCTTTATCAACTCTATCTTCTATGATAGACATTCCGCTTGGAGTCCGGATGCATCTGATCATCATTGAGTACAGGTATATGCCAGCCTATGAGACTATTGCCGCAATAGATGAAGCACAAGATCAAGACCCTTGGTTCTATGATATCTAGAACTTCTTGGAAAATGAGGTTTATCCACCAGGGACAAATGCCAAAGATAAGAGGACAATACGGCGGATGGCCGTTCAATTTATCATCTGTGGAGGTAAACTGTACAAGAGGGGTCATCTGGGAATGCACAAGTTGTGTGTCGACGTAGAA
This sequence comes from Camellia lanceoleosa, assembly GCA_025200525.1. NCBI lineage: Eukaryota > Viridiplantae > Streptophyta > Magnoliopsida > Ericales > Theaceae > Camellia > Camellia lanceoleosa. The sequence continues at coordinate 100,804,833 of CM045761.1, read as the reverse complement.
GAATCAAAGCACCTAATGGAGGCCATCCTTGGGGGAGAGTGTGGAGTGCACATGAATGGAGTAATGTTAGCTCGAAAGATTCTCAGGCAAGGCTACTACTGGTCTACTATGGAGGAGGATTGTATCAATTTTGTTTGGCGATGTCACAAATGCCAAATTCATGCTAATTTCATGAATATCCTGGCGTCGAAGCTGTACAACATGACTTCACCATGGCCTTTCTCAGTCTGGGAATCGACGTCATCGGTGCAGTCACACCGAAAGGGTCAAATGGGCATGAATACATTCTGGTGGCAATTGATTACTTCACTAAGTGGGTGGAAACTCAGTCCTGCGTAGTGTTAAAAGCAGTGCATGTGGCTAAGTTCATTCGAAATAACATCATTTGCCGATATGGAGTCCTAAACGAGATCATTTCAGATAATGGCTCCCATTTTAAGAAACAATTGATCGACTTGTTAGAGAAATACAATGTGGCTTTCTATAAGTCATCCACATATCGGCCACAAACCAACAGAGTTATTGAGGCCGCTAACAAGAACATCAAACATATTTTGCATAAAATGTTTGAGACCTATAGGGATTGGCCAGACAAATTGCCATTTGCACTCTGGGGCTATAGAACTTCAATCCGGATGTCGATAGGGGCAACTCTTTATTCTTTTGTCTATGGAATGGAAGCTGTTATGCCAATCAAAATAGAAATGCCATTGCTGTGGGTTATGGCTAAGTGTTAGTGTCATGACCCGAACCCGCCCCTATAGATTAAGGTCATAACTGACCAGTAATCATGAGATTACCTACGGCCTCAAACCAAAACAAACATATAGCAACAGAGTGAAGGGGCCAAAACGGAAGCAAACTTAAAATTTTTGTCCAATGAGCTATGCTTACATGACATGTCAAGACATTTCACATATACTTAATAATAACTCACACCACATATCAGTAGTTAACATCTTGTATACCCAGGATCATTCAAACACATAGTCAGCCATGCCAAAAGCTTATACACATAAATGTCTATCATGACTAATAGAAGTAACAAAAGAAATACAAAAGATCATAAACAAAACCTCTTGCGTGAGGTACCTGGGCTGACTTCACAAAACTCGGGTTCCTTTCTTAAATTCCACTAAGGCTGGGGTTGAACGTCCCTTTGCTCACCTACATACATAAAAATAATAGTGAGCTAACGCCCAGTGAATAATATCAAAATAAAGAGGTTAATGAATGAGGTTCATTCATAAATGAATCATACTTATAATGTACACATTTGAACCACTATTCTCATTCACACCAAATTTAAATCTCAACAAAGCAAAACGACCTTGGGTCCAACAACATATCCACATGCAAAATGACCTCAGGTCCAATTCTTATATAAAACAATACGACCTCGAGTCCATCTATACGAAACGACCTTTGGTCCAGCCAACTCTTTATTCAAAATGACCTTTGGTCCAATTCAAACATATCAAATGGCCTCGGGCCCAATTTGAATATATCAGGCATATCAAACGGCCTCGGGCCCATTCTCTTTATATTCATATCCATGTGTATTTCATATTCATGATCATGATCCCTTTCATTCAAACAGCCCTTGGCCCATCACGGTATTCAAACATATCAAACGACATATTCAATGGTCTTTGGCCCATCTTTGCATTTATGTCAAACGGCTTTTGGCCCAATCGTTCATATCCGACGGCCTTTGGCGCAATCATTCATGTCAAACAGCCTTTGACCCAATCATTCATGTCAAACGGCCTTTGGCCCAATCATTCATGCCCAACGGCCTTTGGCCCAATCATTTATATCAAACGGCCTTTGGCCCAATCGTTCATGTCCAACGACTTTTGGCCCAATCATTCATGTCAAACGGCCTTTGGCCGAATCGTTCATGTCAAACGGCCTTTGGCCCAATCATTCATGTCAAACGGCCTTTGGCCCAATCATTCATGTCCAACGGCCTTAGGCTCAATTAAGATATATCAAACATATCAATGGCAAATAGCAAATGGTAAATGGCAAACGGCCTTATACAAAATTAGACCTATAGAGTACTCATTCATATTTCAAATCAACAAATCCATGAAGCTTATATAGAAGTAGCCTTCGAAAAGTAACATACTCGAAAATATCTTTACTAAGATATTACTCACAGTGTTCTGCCGGTGGATTTACCCTTGAGCTCGACCCTACACATTACATAATGCATATGGGTCACAAACGATTCAATCCGTTCTTAATTTATACATGCCTCTTAGGCTCCTTTCTTATCATTTTAACTCATTCACAATGCTCGATACATGCCTAAGAGTGCTTAGAAATGAAAGAGAACGGATAACAAATCATAAAACCACTTTTCAAAATATCTGAAACAGGGATCCTCGTTCGAGCGCAGCTTTTGCCGCTTAGCGGACCCCTTTGGTCTGCAAAAGTACTGGTTACTTTATTTTCACGCTCGACCGTGACTTCGGACGCTCAAGCTGAGAGTCAAACTACATGGCTCCCCGCTCGAGCGTGAATCTCCCTGCTTGAGCGGACGCCTATGTTTACAAAAGTTCTGGGAACCAACATTCCACGCTCGAGCGGCCCTTTCCCCGCTCGAGCGGACATGCCAAATTCTAGAATTTCCAGAACTGATTTTAAAGTTCAAATTCGACATTCAAAGGCCCAAAACTCATGTTCTTGGTTCAAAAATGTGGAAACACCTAATATATCTTAATGATGTAAGCAATATGAGGCCAATTATTCAAAATCCATAATCATACTCTCAATTTAATCAACATTTCTCTTGTGTGGTTGAAACCCATGCATTCAAACTTTAGATAATCTTCATATCTCCATTAATCAAACATGCATGTCAATTTTGACTCCAATTCTAGTACAAATGGTACTTATAATCATTAAACTCATGTAGATTATGCATGCATGAGAGATTTGGTGCCCAATTCTCCTTGTTTAACATGATTCATGCTCAAATATGCAAATTCATAGCAATTCTTTGCATGCATGTACATAAAAGCTTCCAATTCTTCAATTTCATCTCAATTTATGTTCTTAACCACCATCAAACCTTGAATTCACAATATTACAAACTTAATTCATAAATCTTTGCTCAAATACTCACATATGAGCTTCAATTCTTCCAAATTATAGCAAATTCTTGAGCCTAGCCTCTCAAAGCTTGAGCTCCTTAGCAAGATCTTCAAGATTGGTGCTTCTCTCTCCCTAAACTCAGTTCTCTCTCTCTCTCTAAGGTGTGATTTCAGCCAAATGAGTTCAAAGAGAGGAACTAAGTGTATATAAGCCTATTTATAGGCTCTCTTAATCACACTTCATTAACACTAATTAATTGAGCACCATTACATCAGTTTAATCTAATTAATCTGATCCAAATCAATTTTCAATTAAATTTCACCGAGGCTCTAAAAATTACGCCAATCATAATGGCGTAATCAATTTCGGTTTCTGTGGCCGATAAGGCCTTCAATTTAAATTCTAAGGCAGATAATCAAACAGATTTTCCTACAGTGAACAGATAGAAATTCAAAACCACAGATATTCATAAAAATGGCACTCAAAATCATATCAAACACATAATCACAATCATAATCAAGATTAATTAGTATAACACGGACCAGGGTTATCACAGTCAAATAGTAGAGGTGGATTGGCAGCAGAGTAGGTTTGAAGAACTCATGTTGTTTGATGAGAGAAGGTTGAAAGCATTATACCATGTTCAGGGTTATCAACGCAGGATTGCCAGGGCTTTTAATAAGAAAGTTAAGTCCAGGAATCTCAAAGAAGGGGATTTGGTGCTGAAAGACAACCGAGCTCCCATCCATGACAATAGGGGCAAGTTCAGATCCAATTGGACTGGTCCTTATATCATAAAAACTATCTGGTCAGGTGGAGCTGTTATTCTTATGGACCTGGATGACCTAGAATTTTTTCAACCGATCAACATAGACAAGTTGAAGAAATACTATCCTTGAGAGGCTCATTAGGCCGAAAACCAAGAAGGGCGACCTAGGCAAACGTTAGAGCACAAAAAATTGGAAATAAAGAAAAATTGAGCTCGCAAGGTTAAAAACCCTAAAGGGCGGCCTTGGCAAAAGTTAGAGCGCAAAAGGAGAGCGTTAATACTCGAGTGAACCCAGACCGAACTACGTAAGGCCTGATTCCATCTTCGGGATATGTAGGCAACTTCATGTTGAAGTTCGGCTGTAAACACCTCCAATTCAACTGTCCTGTCCATGTAATTGATTAGGTCAGCTTTGTCTATTCTATACCTGATAGTTTGGTTGTGATCCTTACTCTGAGAGAAGAGCTGGTTACAGTGCAAAGCAGTGTTATTCAGTCAAGGGCCAATTTCTTATTTTTAGATTCGGGGTTGTATATCTTGAGGATTGACTCCATGTATGTCAAGTAATGATCCTTTTCAAAAATGGTTTTGAAAAGTTTTAATAAAATTTGAATTTTTGTTCAAATTTTAACTTTTACAAGTTAGACCATTTTTGAACGAAAAGGAAAATTTTCAGTGCTCACAACTTTAATTTCATTGATTTCAATACAAAGTTCTCCAACTCTTAATACAAATCAAAGTTGCTTTTATTACATTCATAAAACTTGAAAAGTAAGATCAAAGCAATAAACTAGGGACATAGCTGAGTCAGGTGCTCTTGCGTCCCTCGCTTGTGCTTGTGGAAGCTTCTGATGCTAAAGTGGGCTCGGATTGTGCCTCATCTTCGAGCCAAGTCAGGCACTTGCCAAAAAGGGCGTAGCTGAAACTAGGGACAGGGCTCAGAAGTTCTCTTGTCCTCCAAGCAGTGAGGTATCTAGCCAAATGTGAACCTTAGACGGGGAATGAAATTGGGTACTTTACCCTTGTAGACACCCCATTTTTGACCGTCCTCAAGACTTGGATGTCACCGTTTGAACACTCGGTGAACATCCATGCTTGTGTTCGTTTTGAGTTCTCGGAGGTCTCGGCTACGCACTTTGCCTCAGGATCTCTCAACTTGACTATTCTATGCTTGGTTGGACCAAACACTTGTTGGTTTTTGTTTTGGAGGGCAGGGAATGGCTTGTTGGCCATCCCCACACCTCACCGGCCATGGCTTGAGGCCACCGACCTAGTTTCCTTGCCACTGGCCATTGGTGATGGCCGGTCAACACTATTGATGGTCGGTCGGCATTGTGTTTGGTTGGCCGGCCACTAATTTTGGTCAATCGGCCACTTTTTCTGGCCGAGACCTTTTCTTGAGGGGGTTTGAACCTTTTGAACCCTTGTTTTAGCTTCTTGAGGAAACTTGAACCTTTTGAACCCTTGGTTTTAGCTTCTTGAGGAAGCTTGAACCTTTTGAACCCTTGGTTTTAGCTTCTTGAGGAAGCTTGAACCTTTCGAACCTTTGTTCTAGCTTCTCCAAGAAGCTTGAACCCTTTGCTCCAAGCTTCTCAGAGAAGCTTGAACCTTTCTTAGCTTCTTGAGGAAACTTGACCCCTTTGCTCTAGCTTCCTCAAGAAGCTTGACCCTTTTTGCTTTAGCTTCTAAGAGTGGCTTGAACCCTTCTAAGCTTCCAAGAGAAGCTTGCACCTTTTGCCCTAGCTTCTCCAAGAAGCTTGCACCTTTTACTCTAGCTTCTTCAAGAAGCTTGAACCTTTTGCCCTAGCTTCTTAGACAAGCTTGAACCCCCTTTGTTCCTCTATAAGAGAGGCCCTCCCTTTCCTTTAGAAGGGTTGAAGAAAATTGCTAAGGCAAGAGACATACATATCTTCCTATATGTCTCTACTTTGAGCTCCAAATTGCTTGGTTCTTGGCCCATTTGCACCCCAACTCTTAGCCTAACACCTCCATCATCAACCTAAGGCCCCGTTTGTTTGGGGTTATAGCAAGGGGATTAGGATTACTAATACCTTGGGACTAGTATATGGGGTGTTTGTTTTGAGAGATAGCCTTGGGACTACTAATACCTTGGGACTAACTAATACCTTGGTATTACTAATACCGTGTTTGTTTTGAGAGATGGGGAGGGTACTACTAATACGTTGGTATTACTAATACCCTTGGGGAGGGGATTCATAGTGAGGAGGTAGAGATGGTATTAGAAAAATAGTGAGGGGATTAGAAATTTTTTTATTTTTTTATTTTTTATATATTGGGATTTTTTTTAAATATTAATGTTTAATTTATATATTTTTTTATTTGTTTTATTACTTTATATAAAAATAATTTAACAATTCTTCACTATCAATCCCCTCACTATTAATCCCCTCACTATCAATCCCCTCATTAACAATCCCCTCACTATTAATTCCCTCACTATCAATCCCTTCCATTCTATCTCTGAAAACAAACGACCCTCACTAACAATTCCCACACTATTAATCCCCTCTATTCTATCTCTGGAAACAAACGGGGCCTAAGGATCTTGGAGGCCATTTTCAGAGATTGAAGGTCTGGTTTTTGGGTCTCAAAGCCGCTGGTTTTGCTGAAGCTATAAGGGTAACACACTTTACCCTCTTTTGGTCTTTATCTTGCTTCATCTTTTAGCCATACTTGCAAACATTTTCGAGCATTGTCATAAACTAAAAAAAGTCTTATTTTGAGCTCGTTTTGAAGTTTGTTTAAGAACACTTTTGTGTTTGGGGTTGTTTACCCCCTCTTAGGCCTTGTTTGGCCTCATTTTTGTGCCTTTTTTGTGAGCTTCAAGACCGCCTTGTATTGGCCTTCCCACCACTGAAATCCAAAGGGATTTAAGTGGTGGGGATGGTGTTTTGAGGTCCTAAGAAGGAGAGGGGTGACCCTCTCCTTTGTTGTCTTGTTTACTAGCATATTCGGCCTATCAAAGGAGCATATGTCTATATCAATTGGAGGCCAATTTTAGGAACTTTTTGGTGACTTTTGGGACCTGCATAGCCCCTATCCATGGCTTTTTTGGTCCCCTTTTGTTTGCTTCTTGCATGTGTAGAGTAATCCCTTTCATGGTTTATCAAAGGAGCACCTCATTATTGCATGTATTGGACACATTTCAGTATCTTTGATTGGGTGAGTGGGGTGCTTAATTCATGACCTTCCCCTCTCAAACCTAAGTTCCTGAGCCGAGACACTTTGGTGATGAATAAGTGGCCTTTGGCACGAGTCACGGGTTTCCTAAATTTCTCAAAAAATATTTAGGTGGTGACTCTGAAATCTGGCAAAGCAGTCCATTTTTGGCATTTGATTCAAACATCGATTTTCTAAAAGATTTGTCAGATTTGGACTCATTTGTGTTTATCTATTTCACATTGCACTTGTGAAATCAAATTCAGAACTACGAGAGTCTGAATTATAGGGCTAATCGTATACGAAAGGAGCACGAAAAGTAAGCTACTATACTCTAAGGATGTCATCTTAATACATGATACAAAAATATATGATGTTCATTCATAACGACTCATGCATAGCTTTCATAAACATAAACAAGTCTTGCATTTGAAACATAGTTTATCAAACATAACATTAGTAAATTACTACTCACAAATGACTCCTTGACAATGGTATTCTTCTTGCAAATCCTAACCTACACAAAACAAGAGCAAGACATTGAATTACACAACTTACATGCATAATGTAACAAACCGATTGTCTAAACTCGGCTAAACGCTTTTCTAAACTTTCCTTAGTTGTCAAGTGATATTCTAAGTTTAATTCATAGCTTAAACAAGTACATAACAAGTGTTAAATGCATGCAAAGAGTGTTCCATGTGACTGAGGCTTGCAAAATAACAAAATGGGCAAAACAAGGTTTTCCGCATGTGCGGGGGTCATAACCACACATGTGGAATGGGCAGGGCATGTGTAGGCCACACGTGCCTTTTTTCAGAACCAAAATTTGATTTTTGAAGAGTGGCCACACGTGCGGGAGTCATAGCCGCACGTGCGGTTTTGGCTGTTTGCAAAATCCGAAAATGAAGCTTAGTTCTTTCTTTTCCCCTTTTATTTCCTTGACTTGGGTCCTTGAAAAATGATTGGAAAACATACAAAATTAATGGGAAAACATGATGGTAAGGTCTTTTGTAAATCTATAACATGAAAACACAACGTGATTTCAAGATTTAAAGATCAAAATTCAAGCTTTTGTTGAAAATTTCCATCAATTCAAATTTGTACTCAAACCCTTCTTTTCATTTCTTGAAAACATGAATTTAACTTACAAGGTCATTGAAAATCAAAGGAAAATATGAAAATATAACTCTTTCCATAACTAGAACATGAAAACTCACATCAAGATGATGAAATTCCAAACCATCTACCTAGTTCTTCAACCTATCTCAACTTTCTTCATTCTTTTTTTCATTTCTTCCTTACTGATTCATATTGATCCTAACTTTTTCATAATCTTAGTTGTTAGGAAAGTTTACTATAAGATTTGTGATTGAAATCTTACCTTAGATTGATAGAAGGGTGGATTTTTGGTGGAGTTCTTGAATCTCTCATCTTTTCTCTATTTTTTCTCTTTTTTCCTCATTTCTTCTTGTTTCTTCTAGGTTTCTTTCTTTCTGTAGATATTCTTTCTTTCCTTTTGGTTTTATTGAAGTGAAAGTAGGACAAAAGATGGTAAAGACAGGGGTAAGGTGCTTGCTTACTTAGTTTAGCTAATCTTGCTTATTTAACTTAGTTAACCAAGGTTTATACTAATTAATCTAGGTTTAAGTTAATCATACTTAATTAATCCTAATTAAGGTTCACTAATCATACTTAACTAACAATAATTCCAATTAGTAAAAATACATATAGCATGAAATCGACAAGCACATTAGACTAAGGTCTTTAAGCTCCACAATTAGTGCATAGGCACGTCCTATCATACACAAATCAAGCCTAAAGTAATCCCCTAACTCAAAGCATGAAGCACACAATTTCATAGATTTAAGGTCTCAACCTAACTTTTTCTTCTTTTTCTAATCTTTAACAAGTCCTAGTTTACCAAGCATACAATACAAGTCATGAATGTAAGAGTGACATGACATGTGTCATGCATGATTGGCTTGTCACATTCTTCCCTCCTTAAAAATTTTGGTCCTCCAAACTTGCCTTACCTTGTGTTGTAAACAAATTCGAGTATCTCATTCGTATTTCATCATCTCTTTCCCAAGTAGCGTCCCTTCCAAAATGCTCATTCCATTCTACCTTTACCACTGGTATAGCTTTGTTCCTTAACTGTTTCACTTGGTGATTAATAATCTGAATTGGTCATTCTTTATATTCTAAATCCTCATCAATAACCAAGTGACGATAATTTATTTCATGGGAAGCATCCTGAGTATAACCCCGTAACATGGAAATGTGAAATACATTGTGGACTTGCTCTATCTCTGGCGATAATGCTATCTGGCAAGCTACTAGGTTGATCTTTTTCAAAATCTCAAATGGCCCTACATATTGTGCAGCTAACTTCATTTTCTTCCCAAATCAAGTTTGGCCCTTCATTAGAGTAACCTTAAAAAATACATGATATCCAACCTTGAACTTTATATTTCTCATTTTCAAATCAGCATAACCCTTTTGACAGCTTTTAACGGCCTTTAGTCTTTGTTGAATGATCTTGATCTTTTCAGTAGTTTCTTGAATAATTTCAAGCCCCAACATTAGCTTATCCCCAAATTTTGTCCAAACAAACTAGTGATCTACATTTTCTTCCATATAATGTCTCATATGGTGCCATGTCGATACTTGCTTGGAAATTGTTATTGTAGGTGAATTTTGCCAATGGTAAATGAGTTTCCCGACTCCCCTTGAAATCCAAGACACACAAATGAAGCATTTCTTCTAAAGTCTGTATTGTCGTTTTTTATTGTCTATCGATTTATGGATGTAAGGCGGTACTAAATCTCAGTTTTGTTCCCATTGCTTTCTGTAGACTTTGCAAAAATCTAGATATAAATTTAGAATCCCTATCTGATACAATAGAAATAGGCAGACCATGAAGTCTAACAATGTCATTTATGTATAAGATTGCAAGTTTGTCCACGTTGTAAAAAGATTTCACAGTTAAGAAATGGATAGACTTGGTTAATCTATCTACAATAACCCAAATAGAATCCATACCTCTTGGTGTACAAGGCGAGCCAACTACAAAATCCATTGTAATATGTTTCCATTTCCATTCTAGAATAGAGAGATGTTAAAGTAGATCGGCTGGCTTTTGGTGTTCTACTTTAACTTGTTGGCATTGAAGGCAATGAGAAACAAATTCTACTATGTCTCTTTTCATGTTTGGCCACCAATAAACTTGCTTGAGATCTTGATACATCTTGGTATTTTTGGGGTGGACTATAAACTTGGAGTGGTGTGCTTCTTCCATAACTTTCTTTTTCAACTCTGGCACATCTAGAGCACATAATCTGCCCTCAAATTGCAAAACTTGATCATTGATTGTGAATCCTGGTCTTGGCTTTGAATCAATTTCATTAAAAACTTTCTTAAAGTAAGCGTCCTCCAATTACTTTTGCTTGATTTCTTCAATGATCAATGGTTGTGTTGAGATTGTAGTCAAAATTCCTCCAGTCTCATGTAGAACTAACTCCATTTCCATCTTTTGCAAGTCTTGAATTATGCTTCCTTGTTTGGTGAGTAAACATTCCAAATTCTCAATTGATTTTTGGCTATGAGCATCTACCACGGTGTTTGCTTTGCAAAGATGATATTGAATTTGCAAATCATAATCTTTCATCAATTCTAGTCATCTCGTTTGTCTCATGTTGAGCTCTTTTTGAGTAAACAAATACTTCAGGCTCTTGTGATCTTTAAATGCTTCACATGTGGCTCCATACAAATAATGATGCCATATTTTCAATGTAAAGACAATGACTGCCAATTCTAGATCATGTATTGGGTAGTTTTTCTCATGTGGTTTTAATTGGCATAAAGTATAAGCAACAACTCCATTGTTTTGCATCGAAACACAACCTAATCCCTTATGAGATGCATCGCTATAAATGATAAATCCTTCCATACCTTATGGTAATATAAGGTCTGGTGCTCTGATCAGCCTAGTTTTCAACTCTTGATATATCGAATCTCTTTCTTCTGTCCACTTGAATGGCATCCCCTTTTGTGTTAGTTGGGTGTGTGACACTACTATCTTGGAGAAGTCTTTGACAAACCACCCGTAGTAACCTACCAAACCAATGAAATTTCGGACTTTTGTTTCATTTGTTGGTCTTGGCCAATTCACTATTGCTTCAATCTTTTGAGGATCAATAGAAATTCCTTTTTTTATCAATAACATGCCTAAAAAATGTCACACTAGTCAGCTAAAACTCACACTTCTTCAATTTTGCATACAACTTTTTGTCTCTAAGAGTTTGAAGGATCAATCTCAAATGTTGCTCATGGTCCTTCTCAAAATATCGTCAATGAAAACTATAACAAATTCATCTAGATGAGGATTAAAAATTATGTTCATCAGGTCCATGAATGTTACAGGAGCATTAGTAACTCAAAAGGCATAACCAAAAATTTGTAGTGGCCATACCTTGTTCAAAATGCCGTCTTTTCAACATCCTCCGCCTTGACTTTGAGCTGATGGTAGCCTAATCTGAGGTCAATCTTTGAAAAGACTTGTGCCCCTTGCAACTGATCAAACAAATCATCAATTCTAGGCAATGAATATTTCTTCTTTATAGTTACTTTATTTAGCTCCCTATAACCAATACACAGACAAAGTGTTTCATCCTTCTTTTCACAAATAAGACTGGTACACCATGTAGACACCCCATTTTGATTGACCCTAAGACTTCGGGCACTTGTAGGCCTCTCGATGATGAAATGGTAAGACCTCTACCCTTAGAATGTTAGAAATTGCTTAAAGCTACTGTTACACCTTATTTCGGCCAAAAAACTAACTTTTTACAAAAATGACCAAAATACTCCTAAACCCATTTTTTTAAGCTAAAAATCAATTTTCCCACCCTAAGAGATAAGGGAAACTTGACTGCACTTAGATTGATGGCATTTTCCAAAATTATTGACCAAATTTACCAGAAAAACATTGATCTAAGGACAATTTGAGCTTGCAAAGCCACATCTTGCCATGCAAACCCACACCTCAAATGCCATGCACAGCCGCAGCTAGCCATGCAAACCCGCACTTCATTTGTAAAGTTGATACTTGGACCCCTGGTTGCACGTGTGCCCGCACGTGCATTGTGCGGTCGCACCTGGATTATGCGATCGTACATTCCCCCGATAGACAGAAATTGAAACTTTGCTAGGATGACAATGCAGCATTGGAGAGAGGCACTAGGGAGAAAGCTATGGCTAACCCTAGTAGCCTCCTCTAGCTTCCTCTCCAAGCTAGGAGTGCCTATAAAAGCATCCCTTCCCCCATTCCCTATTTTAAGGGGTTATAAAATTGAAACCTTTCTTAGAGCATTAGAGAGTTTGAGAGAAAGAAACCCTCTCCTTTCACCCCAACTCTGAAAATCCTAGCCTAATAGCAACCTAAAGGCAATCAAAAGCAACCAAAAACTTGGAGTTTTCGACTATAATTAGAAACCTTTGCTTGAGGGAGGCCTGCAAGCAAGAAAATAAAATTTTCTCACTCTAGCTGGTAACTTCCTATCTTTGTATTATTTTAGCACCTCTTTTATCAATGTTTTTAGTAGAAAATCATGCTTAGGGCTTTAATTAATCCATACATCATGTAGTTTGCATATTTATTCCTTTTTTTTTCTTTTTTTTTTTGTTGTTGTTGTGCCTTTTTCACCATGGTTCTTCTATTTTCATTAGAATAACATGTATAGGTTCATTTAATCATGTAGAAATCATGTATTAGGCCCAGTTTGAATCATCATGGTAGATAGCTTATATCATTGCCCTTCTTTTCATTATGTGTTATTTGCTCTTTTGTGCATGTTCATCATTCTGGTAGCCTTAAACTGGGCTTAGGTTGCATTTTGTATGTATTAGTTGCATGATTAGGTCATATTTATTTCAAGCTTTGCATGGAAGACACTGAAAGTGGGTGTTCAAGTATGTCCTCTTTATCCTTCATAGCATGTGCTTGTGTTTCTTTGCATTGTCCTTTTGAATAACCCGTGTTAAATGCTTTTCCATGCAAAATTATTTGTTTTGATTGTTTTTATGAATGTTATTTATTTTAGATTGGGTTTATAGCAATAAATTGATAAAATCCCTTTTTTTTAAAATTTTTTTATTATTATTGAAGAATCATTATTTTTTGAAAAATATGGCTTTATTCATTTAATAAAAAATAAATGATATTCTTTTTTATTCAAATCACATAGTTTTACGTTAGTTAAGGGTTTTAGGCTTAAAATGAATTTTTATGAATAATTAACCACAAAAATCATGAAATAGAAAGTGAGTATAGGTCAATTTTCAGATTGGGCAAAATGGGGTGCTATCATTCAATGACCTTGCCCTTTTGTACCTACTTAAACTCTCGAACCTAGAATTTTCTAGTTATGATGGATCGGTCCTTAACTTAGTTTTCATCGTTAAAGGTTTCTTAATTGGCGACTCTTTGTTGTTAAAGCGAGTTGGTACAACAATTTGCGTGGGAAATGGGTTTAGACTCGAAAAAGGCATAGTGCCCATATTTGTTGGGGATTTAAGTTAGCTTGACTTGAAATTTTCTATTTTATGAGATTAGTGGTTAGTTATTAAATTGTATTGCATCATTGTGGGCTCAAAAAACCTAACTTCGTTGCATAATATCCCGGACATTGTTTGTGGGCTATGTTATGTCAACTAGCAAGCATCAGATTTTGCTATTAGTACCATTTAATCATCCCCTTGCGCTCCAAGGTAACATGAGAGGTATATTGATAGTCATAGTACCATTTTCACTAAACCCACCCTTGCATATGGAAAACTTTAGCACCTTCTAAACTAGGACAGGATACTTCCCTTTCTAGGATTATATGATAGCCTTTTTGTGTGATTTTGGTGAATCTTAGATCCTATTTCCAAATTAGGACATGACGACCCTACCCAAATAGGCATGAATGCAAATTATGTGCTTAGAGCATCAACATCAAACTCGATAAGTCCTTTTGTTAGCTATTTTATAAAGTAAACCAATGAAAGATGTACTCTATCAAATTCATCTAGCTGTTGACTATTTTAGTTTAACATGAAGCCAATAGCTACAACTAGCTAGTGACTAAAGGATCTCCAAATGATTTTAAATAATGAAATATTCAATGATATTATAATTTTCTTATTTTATTTATTATTTATGCTTAGTTTAATTGGGTGAAAAATAGTTTTTGCTAATGTTGTGTACAATGAAAAACAAAAGTCCATGACAAACTTTTTCAATAGTTATTAAGTATGAAAATTATGTATATATTTTATTATCTCAAGTGTTAATAGTATATTAGTTTAATAGATCTTACCACTTATATCTATTATCAATACAATGTTAACATATAAGATTATAAATAAAATATATTAAAGAAAAACTATAGAAAGAAAAATAAAAAAATATTTTAATGAAGTAAAATAAACACATGAGATTATAAATAAAATATAATAAAAAACTATAAAAAAATAAAAAATATATTTTATTGAAATAAAATTTTAGAATAGAGAGTCTGATGGATTGTGTACATAAAAAAGAGATTAGCTAAAATACAAAAGTAAATTTTAGGTTATAATTTGACTCAAATTTTACCGAGGTTGATGCTAATGCTCTTATGTGATATCTTGCTCGAATGTACATGTTTGATTTGATTTTGGGGATTAGCAATCAGAAAGGTAATGATTTGATTCTAAAATCTAGGAGCCCGATTTGGCAGTGATTTGATCCTAGGGGAAATCTGAGATAATTCTGGGGCAGTGATTTGATACCAAAATATGAGGGTTCAATATCATGATTCTACCAATCAGTGGTGAATTAGGGGGTGATTTTCCAATTTAAAGGATTTAATTTTGAATTTGAATTACTACCTTAGTAATCGATCGAAAGATAATTGCCTTTCCAAGATTTAAGTAAAACGCCCAAAAAATGTGTGATCAAAGAACAACTTCTAAAAATAAATCTCCATCCTAAGTAGAAGTCTTGGAAATTATAGAATGTGTTTGATTGAATGCAAATCTAAGTTATTGACCTTAGGGAAATTTTAATTTTATAGAAAAATAGTAGACAACGAAGTGGTACCTAAATCTTCCATTTTGAAATAAATTCCAATTCCCCTAAAAGGTATTTGACTAGAAGATATTTATTGGATTGAACACTTGTAATAAATCCGAAACTCCTTTGGGTGAAAAGAATTTTGAAAAATAAAATCTAAGTAGAGCTTTAGAAATTATAGAAAGTTTTTTATTGGACGAAAATCTTTGAGTTATTAACTTTGGAGGGAATTTTGTGTGAGACCCTTGACTTTTGTAAATTCTATTATGGCCCTTATTTTTGGATTATTATAATGAAAGCCTTCAATTCCTCGTTTATTCGTAATTTTAACCCTAGAACCGAAAATGCATCGTTGATGAATCCGTATAAACCCTAATCAATCTCAGTAACTTCATAATCATTTCCAACACTCTAATATTAATTATTTAACTTCCTTATTCTAGATTAATCACTCTAAACCCTAGTTTCCGATTTTCATTATTTTCGTTCAATTATTCATCTTTTAATTCAAAGCGAAGTAATTCAAACCGAATTGTTTTTCCTAACCTTAATTTAATTAATTCTACACTTTAAATAGGTATTCTAATTCATAATTTGAGCCCAAGTCCTCACACTTTTATAGAATTTCATTTTAACCCTAATTCAAGTACCTTTATCTATATATATGTATGCATAGTTGTACCTTTTTTCTTAATAAATCTTTTTGTACACAAAATATCTACATTATATATGAGTTTGTACACACAAAATAAATTAAGAAATCCCTCAAAACCGTAAGCATGTGGTGGCCACCCCCTCTAGGAGAATGGTGGTGTAGTTTTGAGACAAAACTCATGAAATTATGGAAGATATTTGACCTAGGACACCAAAATCAAGGAGTTGTGTTTGTACCCTACATCAATCTTGTTCAATATAGACTAAATCTATAACACCTCAACTAAATCAAAAATTTTCCACTCCATTGGAACCAAGGGTATTTAGGACATTTCACAATTATTTTCCCTATAAATACCACCATCTCCTTACACACACACCCACACTACACACGACATAGAGAGAGAAGAAGAGAGAAGTGTGAGCTTGGAGGAGGAGTGAAGGAAAGAAGAGTAAACTTTGTCCAAACTTTAGCAAGCTGGCAAGGAAGTAAGCCACACCACAACCTATTCTTTTCTTTTCTATGCTACATACAAGATATTAGATTCTTAGAATATTATTTTCATATGATTTTGTATGGAGTTCTTGTGTTTAAATAGGAGAGCTTGAGCTTTGTTGATTACCTTTCTTGTATTCTTTCTTTGTTTCAACAAAGTCACCAATTTCCATCCATTTCATGCATCATTTTTAAAGGGACACCTTCAAACTAAAAATATGAATTATTAGTATATTATTTATTGTATTTTCATCATAAGAGAAGTGAAAAATTACCCATGGTTGTCCCTTTATCTTTCAACTCTTGTTATTTCAAGTTTTGAGCACAAATAACCAGTATTTTCGTCCAACTTTCAAAAATTATATAAAAATGAATAAATATCCCCTTGAGATCATTTTTGTGTCAAAATCTTCCTTAATATGTTAAATTTCAAGAAAAATTGGTTTTATTGAAAAAGAGTGAGCATTTCGAGAGAAAATCCAATTTTCATAACAATCGACGAATCTGGACAGTGATGGAGTATTTTATTAATAACTAAAAATCTAGAAAAGTTACCCCACTTCCTTAAATTGATTTAGAAAGTAGATAAAATTCCCTACATACCCTGTGAAGGCCGAATTTGGGAAAAATCTGAGAATGCCGCTTTAATAGTAATCTTTAAAGCAAACCAAATCTGGAGATTGGTTTTTGTTAATGGTTACATGTCCTTAGTTATTTGAATATGCTTCTTATTGTTTGTTTAAACCTTAGCATGTCAACTACATATGTTTGTGGGTATGTTTCTTTAAAACTTATGTTTGAGATTTTCATACTTGTGTAGAAATTGCTATCTCAATGACTTGCTCTAACTTCAATTAACACACCTAAATCAAACGGGAAACTTAATCGGAGTGAAATTAGTTTTTTGATCAGTTGGAAAATTTTATGAGATAATGATTGTGTTAACTTCATGTATTGATTGATGGGACGTGTTCCCTATTTGAAGATAAAGTCTTTCGCAAGTGGTTATTTCGAAACCCTTGAATGGATCGATTATATTCGGACCCTAGATGGTTTCGGTGTGATAAGATTGGAGGAGGTTATGGATAAGACCCTTGTTTTTACCGTCTCTTTTGAGGTATCGGTTGGTGCTACACGGTACATAACCATTATAGGCATCCAGGGTAAGGTCTGTAAACCATCAAAAGAGGGAGCATACCAAATAATCCGAGTCCAATTCTAGTAGTCGGGATGATGAAATCTCTTTGGGAGATTTCTAGATTACTAATACCTAACTTGTAACCCTTTGCTTGTTTACCTGATTATCATGCGTAATTACTTGTTTATTGTAATTGTAATTGTGTATTGGATTGGGAAAAAAGGATAGGGTATGTGTGCATTTACTAGGCATTCCAAGCTCATGGTGTTTCATTCCAGGTGTTAAAGACTTCTACCCAATCGAAGACAAATTTGGAGCATTTGAAGACGTATGACTATCTTAGAAGAATTAGGAAATAGTTTTGTTGAATCCCGTTTTATAATCTTGTTTGGAATTGTAATGTTTAAAACTCTTGATGTGATTACGACTTATTGTAGACTCGACTTTCTCCGCGCGCCCCCCTTTCGGAGAGGCGCGAATTGGTCTTACTACAGCTCAGACTCCTATCACGGTTTTGAATCTAATCTCACAAAGTGCAATGTGAGACTGATAAATATCAAAGAGTTCAAATCCGGCAAATTGTTTTGGAAAATCGATTTTGAATCAAAAAGCACCAAACATGGACTGCTTTGCCAGATTACAGAGTCGCCACCTAAATATTTTGTTGTTGGGAAATTTAGAAAACCCTGACTCGTGCCAAAGGCCACGTGTCCGTCATCAGCAAAGTTGCCTCGGCTCGGGAACTAGTGTACAAGAAGGGAAGGTCCTAAAATGAGCACCCCCGCTCGCCCAATCAAAGGATCGGCCTCTACTAAGCATGATATGTTGTTTTATAAACCTCATGTGTTCTTATCGGGTTATTAATCTAACTTTACTATGTGATGCGCACAACATACAAGTAATCGCGAGAATTGGAACAAAACAGCTCATGTTCGTTTTCAAAAATGGTTTGAAAGTGCTACTTGCAAGTAGGCTAAAGCACAGATTTGCCACCCTCAAGTGCGCTTGAAACATGATTTTGCCACTTCGCAAAGTGGGCTTAAAAAAAACTCACAATTATTGAATTGTCCAACTCAAGCAACAAAGCTTTCACCCACAGGCATTCATGCAGTTAAGCATTTAAGCACATAGCCTCATGGCAAGCATTCTATCATGGCAATACTCACACTCATGCAAGTATGCTAAAGCGTAAACACTTACAGTGTACTCCGAGCCAAAACAAAAGTTAGTTAGAAATATGCTTGATTCTAATTATGTTAACAATGCCTAATGCAACATATGCAATATGCATTTAAATAGGCTCGACTATCTAAGATGGCATATGAATGCAACATTTTGATATACGTATTCAAAGAAGTATATTGGAATAAGATGCGGTTTGAATGATGTGCCGAGCCTGGTGCATGCAATACAGATGAATGATGCACGCATGCAAAGCATAAGGTATGCTAATTGAAATATGCCCTAAACTAACCATCGAAAGCGGTTAAATAAAAGGGAGAAAGACGTGGGGTTGGAAGACATGCACACACACGCACCCTTATTACAACATTGTGCCCTTGTGAAGGAGGGTCCAAATAAATAAGCTAACTAGCTACACTAAGCTAAGCTACTTATTGCAGACCAACTAATTAACTATTCTAAGTTAATTAATTACAAACCGAATTGAATAACTAGCTATGCTAAGCTAATTAAAATATTACACGACAAATTAAACTAATTAATTACGATGCATGTAATAAATTAACTAGCAAAGCAATAAAGTGGCCTCGTGGGCGAGGGAGACATGCATGCTCGATTGCTTCCTCCCGAAAATCCAATGCCTTGCCTCTAGATGTCTCTGTTTGCACATCTTTGGACCTCGGAAAATTATGCCAACCTCCAGACTGCTTTTGTTTGATCTCAAGAACACACTGGTGGTTGATCGGCTATGATTGGTGGACATCGGCCAACACTGGTGGCCGGTTGGCTAGTACATGTGGCTGGTTGGCCACTGCTTCCCTAAACTTCCTCTTTTTGCTGTAACAGAGAGCAAATAGAGGCATGTCAATGTATTTGCAAGGAAATGTGTGTACTGCCACCCTCCTTATCATGTCTCAAGTTCAAAAGAGTGTGGCACTTGGCTCTCAAGCCATCAATCAAGCATTACAATGCATGGTGCCAAAGAACCAAGCTCGCACAATGTTAGTGAATGCACAAACAAGACTCGAAGAGTCTCCACCCTATCATGCATGATCTAGGGTGTCAGCGATCGAGAAACGTGACACGTTTGATCCCTTTGAGTATGAAACGTCTCGCATTTCTTGTGTTTGGATTAACGTCCGATCCAAACAAATGCAATGCAACACAAATGGTTATCTTGGCATGTTTTACTTGATTCAATTCTTGTTTACACATTTTAGGATTACCAAACCATTCATTAATTGATTTGTCCAAATGTGAAAGTCCTCTAATGAGAGAGAGTTCAACTAAAAGATGACTTAAGACATGAGAGAGACCATGCTTTTGACTAGGAGGAACCCTCAAAAGAGGGTTAAAGCCATTTAAGCATAAGCCTCAATCCCAAGCTTAAACACAACTTTAAGCCTAACCATCCCTCAAAACAAATAGAAAAATGAAGAAATGAGGGAGGTGGCAGAATTTCAGTGTTGACATGGTTTGAAACACAAGGCTCTAACATGCAAACAACTCATGTACAACATGTTAGGAGACTTAAGCATTAAAACTAGTGAAGAGCTTTACACTAGAACCATGCAATACAATGCTCAAACGACCAAACTAGCCCAAAACATGCTACATCATGCCAAAACAGTGGTCTAGACATGCTAAGACTAAGGCACAAAAGCAAGAAAAACATGCTCGCATGTTGGCTCACAAACAAGGCATAAGGCACAACTCTTAAAAGTAATTAAAGAGTGATATATGTGAGAGTGTGATAGAGGTATATGCTTTGAAATCACATGCTAAATGATCCCATACCATGCAAACATCACAAATAAGGCATGTTAGAGGGCCTAAAACATAAAGCTAGTAAAGTCCAACTACACTACAGCTATACAGAGCAAAGCATATATGACCAAGACCACCCAAAATAGAGTTAAAGAATGACAAAACATGAGCAAAAGCATGCTGAGATAGAGCTAACACAAGCTAAAATGATAGGCTAACTCATTAAGCATGTTAAGCTAGTAAGCATGATTACACTACAAGTGTAAGAAACAAGCAACAAGTGGCCAAACCAGCCAAAAATAGAGTTAAAGCAGGTCCAAAAAGTCACAAAAATATGCTGAGATCAAGCCATGAGATGGTAGAAAAACATGCTCATGTGTTGGGCCATCAACACATGCAAACAAGACACAAGAAGGGGACGCCACCCCCTCGTATTTTGGACCTCAAAACCAACTTTTTACCACTGAAATTCCCTTGGAATTTAGTAGTTTAAAGGCCAAAAAAAATTGTTTTAAAAGCTTTAAAAGATGGTACAACACTTAGCAAACAAGCCTAAAAGGAGGGTGGATCACCCCTAACTCCAAAAATACCTTAAACCACCATTTTTAAGCCTTAAAAATAGAGGTTTTTGTAGTTGGAAACTAGGCCAAAAATAGCATGCAAAGGTGGCCAAGTAATGGATTAAAACAAAGCTTAAAAGAGGGTAAGGCCTTACCCTTGAAGCACAACAACAAACATGTCTTCTTCTGAGCCAAAACCAGCTTTAGTAACTCCAAACAAGCCTTAAGGAACCTTAGCTCCAAGATAGGGATGTTTGATCAAGGGGTTGTATGCAAAATTCTAGAGAAAACTCACTTCTAAGCACAATATATATAAAGAGAGAGAACTCTAGAGAGAGAGAGAGAGAAATTTCAACTCTGAAATTTTTGTAACCCTCAAAATGGGGGAGGGACCTCCCCTTGTATAGAAAAAGCAAGCAAAAAGCTTGTTTCATCCCTCCATACATGGAGGATGGCTTCAGTGATCAACAGTTGGCACAGTTGGCACACAAAATATCTGAAAAAGGAGAAAATTGGCCACTGGCCATCAGTGTAGCCGACCGGCCACCACTGATGGCCGATGGGGAACAAGCCCTGGCCGATGGGTTATAGGGCTAGCCGATAGGTCACCCTTTTCTCCAGAAGCAAAGCTACAAGCTCTTGGTCCACAACCAAGCACAAAACAGACAAGTTAAGAGGTCCGAAGGCAAGGCATTTCGCCAAGAACTGCAGGCGCTCGAAACGAACAGGAACATGGATGATCATCGAGTGTCCAAATGATGACGTCCAAGTCTTGAGGACAGTCAAAAATGGGGTGTCTACACTTATCTTTTGTAATTATTATGTTACTTATATATCCATATATATAATTGTAACCTGTCCTTATTTTCCGTCAACTTTTGTAAACCTTGTATTAATATCTTGTTAAGATCTGTCACAAAGGTAGCTTTGCTATCTAAGGAGATTGGACTTTGACTCCTCCAATCTTTCTTGAGATCTTACCAAGTTATTGACCAAGGGACTCATTAGTGACGTTCCTAGACTTCAATCTTAGAGTAGATTTTGGGGCACCACACTTGTAACCTTAGATAAATCCTGTAATTATTTGTTACTATATTCCTTGATGTTCTCAATTTTTGGGGCGTCACAACTTGGTACCCCTTTTTATTATCAATGATATAGCTTGTGAGTTTGAATACTTCACAGTGCCAATCGTTAATTGCATTACGTCCTAAAAAGATGACTCCCTAAAGCATGAAAGACCTAATTGAATGGGAACAAGTAAGATGACAAAAAATTAGTAATGAATGAAATAATGTTGTAGACACCCCATTTTTGACCGCCCTTAAGACTTGTTTGCCACTGATGGCTTACTTGGTGATGAAAGTTATGCAGTGCAAAGGTTCGATTTCTTCGACAAAGAGAGCATCAAATCCCAAGCCTCACACCCCATTTGTGGACCAAAACCATTTTGACTAAAATGATTTTTAGACCTTAAAACCTTCTCTTTCAAAATATTTTTGAAACAAAGTTCCTACGATGTTCCGAGGCTCGTATTTCGTTAAATGTTGCGCTTTTCGGTAAACCTCTTGAAAAATCTTTGAAAAATATTTCAAAACATCTTGTTTAGAGGTTTGGAGTTGAAGAAAATAGGAGGAGAGGGAAGAAACCCAGTTGGGGAAGAAGTTGGGCATGAATCGTTAAGAGAGAGAGTCGAGCAGTCCTCGCTAAATTTGGCCTAGCCATTTGTACACTTGAATTTCAGCTATGAGGCCACCACCATTGGAAATAAGACTTCTGGGGATTCATTTTACACTGAAGAATCCCCTCAAGCTAAGGCTAGATGAAGGAGATATGGCTAGTTGAAGTTAGGCATCAATCCGGTTGGACTGAAACTGAGCAGTCTTCACTAAAAGAGGGATATCTCTTAGAAAACTTGGAATTTTGATGTGAGTCTTCCACCATTGGAAATAATACTTCCGGGGCTTCAATTTAGGCTCAAGAATGACCTACAAAGGAGTCTAGATGAAGGAGATATGCCTGTTTGAAGTTGGGGCCAGAAACTAGTCTTTGCTTTCCAGCCACTAGTGAAGCTAGTCAGCCATGTGCAGGCCACAAATGGAGTTTCCCGGCCATAGTTTGGCTAGGAGTGACCGTTTTCGGCTGCCAATGGTGTCCAGTCAGCCACAAGTGTCCAGGAAGCTCAGATTTTACAAATATTTCCTCTCTAGCTGTTCTACACTGTGCCAGCTGTCTCTAAATCCGATATTTTCGACCAAGGCTCTCTTTTTTCTATATATAGTGGCCATATCTCTCATATTTCAAGGTTATAAAATTTTGGGAGCCTCTCTCTCTAAAAATCCTCTCTCTGTACAATTCTCTCTCTCTCTCTCTCTCTATAGATTTCTCTCTCTCTTGCCATTTTGTGCATACAAATAGAGATACACCTCTCCTTTGCCTAGACATCCTTGATGAAAGTGGTTTATCTTTGGGTTAAGATTTCTTGAAGCTCTCTTGGAGCTTCCTTTGAGCTCTAGAAGGTGGTTTAAGCTTAGATTGTTGCTTAAGTGGTGTCTTTCCTTCAAGAGGTAGAAACTTCTCTTTGCTAGCTTAATTTTCGTACTTGTTTTCCCATCTTTGGACACTATTTTTGAGATGGTTTTCAACTATAAAACCCTCTATTTTTCAGTCCTAAAAATGGCGGTTTGAGCCTATTTTGTGTTAGGGGGTTGTCTCTCCCTTTTGTTCCTTAGCTTGTATAGCTTTTTGTGCCATCCTTCAAGGCTTTCAAATCAAAATTTTTGGGCCTTTAAACCACTGAAATTCAGAGTTATTTTAGTGGTGAAAAACATGTTTTGAAGTTCAAAATTGGAGGGGTTAGCCTCCCCTCCTTGTGTGTTACTTGCATGCCTAGTTAGCATCACATGATAGCATGTTTTTTGTGTGGCTTAACTTGGCTTATTTTCAGGATGTGTTTGCCTTTGATTTGGCATGATTTAGCTCTATTTTGGACTATTTTGGTCATGCAGGCTTTGTTTTGTATAGCTGTAGTGCAAATGGCTTCACTAGCTTGGCATTTTAGGCCTTTAAACATGTTTTGCTTGGAATGATTGCATGTTGTAGTGTCTTTTAACATGTAATTTTAGTGTATACAGCTTTGTCACATGCTCATTTATTTCACTCTTTCATTGCTTTTGAGAGTTGTGTCTTGAGTCTTGTTTGCAAGCTAACATATGAGCATGTTTTTCTAGCCTTTCATGCCTTAATCTCAGCATGTTTTAGCCACTGTTTTGGCATATTTTAACTCTGTCCAGAGTTGGTTTGGTCAGTTGAGCTTTGTATTGCATGCCTATAGTGTTGTGGTCTTCACTAGCTTAGTGAGTTAGACTTTTTAGCATGTATTGCATGAGTTGCTTGCATGTTGTAGTATCATTTTGCATGCCATTTCAGCATTGAAATATCTACAACCTCCCTCATTTCTTCACTTTTCCATTTTCTTTGAGGTTGGTTAGCCTTAAGGTTGTGTTTAAGCTTGAGATTGAGGCTTGTGCTTAATGGTTTTAACCCTCTTTTGAGGGTTTCTAGTAACCAACGGCATGATCTCTCTCATGTCTTAAGTCATCCTTTGGTTGACCCCTCTCTCATTAGAGGACACTCATATTGGACTTAACCGGTTAAAGAATGACTTGGTAATGAAAAATGTGTAAACAAAAATGAATAAAGTAAAAGTGGCAAGATAAGCATCTTGTGTTGCGTTGCATGTGTTTGGATCGGATGTTAATCCAAACACAAGAAAAATGGGACGTTTCATTGGACAAAGTGATGAAACGTGTCATTTTTCTTGGTCACCGTCATCCTTGATCATGCATGATAGAGTGGTGGTTGTTTTTGGTCTTAATTGTGCATTCATTGACCTTGTACAAGCTTGGTTCTTTGGCCATCATGCGTTGAAAATGCTTGGTTGATGGCTTGAGAGCCAAGAGCTACACTTCTTTGAGCTTAAGAAATGATAAGGAGAATAGAAGTACACACATATATTCCTTAGAATACACTGCTTTGACTCTATTTGCTCTCTGTTGCAGCAAAATGGGAAATCTAGGAAATCAGTGGCCGGCCGGCCAGTTGAAGTAGCCAACCGGCCACCAATGGTAGCTGACAGCCTCCATTGGTAGCCGACCGGCCAGAAATGAATTTTGCATCAATACGTTCCTGTGTTGGAGCAGTGGCAATTTGGAAGTTGGTACAATTTTTAGAAATCAAACGAGTGCAAACGGAGGCATCCAAAGGCAAGGCGGTGGATTTCTGGGAGAAAACCAACCGAGCATGCAAGCATCCCTCACTTCCCGAGGCCTGTCATTTAAATTGTTTAGCTAATTAGTTCATTAGCTTAGTCGTTTTGTAATTAATTAGTTAAGCATTTAATTAATTAATTCGTGTTGTAATTAATTAGCTTAGAATAGGTTAGTTAATGAGTTTTGGTTTGTATTAGCTTAATTAGCGTAACTAGTTAGCTTATTTATTCAGACCCTCCTTTGCGAGGGCACAACGTTGTAATAAGTGTGCGTGCGTGTGTGCATGTCTTCCAACCCCACGTCTTTCTCCCTTTTATTTATCCGCTTTTGATGGTTAGATTAGGGATCACGTTTCAATTAGCATACCTTATGCTTGCATGGTTTCATTATTCATTTATCTTGCATACACCGAGGCTCGGCGCATCATTCAAACTGCGTTGCAATTTCAATACTTATTTGAATATGTGTTTCAAAGCATGTTATCAAATTGTTGCATTCATATGCTATCTTAGTAGCCGAGCCTATTAATTTCATGTTGCATGTGTTGCATTAGGCATCTTAACATAGCTAGGATCATGCATTGTTTCTAACTAGTTTTTGTTTTAGCTTGGAGCACTTTGTAAGTTTTACGCTTTAGCATGCTTGCATGAGTGTGAGTGTTGCCATGTTTCACATGCTTGCCATGAGGCTATGTGCTTACTTGATTAACTACATGAATGCCTGTGGATGAAGGGTTTGTTGCTTGAATTGGAACAATTCAACGAATGTGAGTTTTAAGCCCACTTTGCAAAATAGAAAATCATGTTTTAAGCCCACTTGAGGTGGCAAATCCACGTTTTAGCCCACTTAAGGGTGGCAACTTCAAACCATTTTCGAAAACAAACATGAGTTAAAATGTTCCAATTCTTACGATTTCAGTCTATACTTGCTTGTGTGCATCACATAGTAAAGTTAGCTAATAACTGGATAAGAACACATAAGGTTTATAAAAGAACATATCATGCTTAGTAGAGGCCGATCTTTGATCGGGCGAGCAGGGGTGCTCATTTCAGGACCTTCCTCTCTCGTACCCAAGTTCCCGAGCCGAGGCAACTTTGGTGATGACGGACACGTGGCCTTTGGCATGGGTCAGGGTTTCCTAAATTTCCTAAAAATAAAATATTTCAGTGGCGACTCTGTAATCTGGCAAAGCAGTCCAGTTTTGGCATTATTTGATCTAAAATTAATTTTCCAAAATGATTTGCCAGATTAGACTCTTTGGTGTTTATTAGTTTTACATTGCACTTTGTGAGATTAGATTTAGAACCGTGACGGGAGTCTGAACTGTAGGACCAATTCAGGCTCTCCGAAAGGGCGGCATGAAGAAAGTCGAGCTACAAATGTCAATAAACTTGGGTAGTGAGGAAAAATTCTTGCCTAGTCTAGATCGGAGCCATACTGTCTTTATGGGAGCATGAGCGCTTAGTCGCTCTTTTCAAAAGAATTCAAAAATACATTTTTGCATGATCCTACGAAGACATACTAGGAGTCAATCCTGAGTCTATGCAACGTAAAACCCCTTTAAGCTCTGAAACTAAGTCCGTAGCAAGGGTGTTGGACATCAATCAAATTGGGGCAATTCTTTATCCCTTAGCACAACACAATGAAACTGTCCTACTCATTGGAATTGAAAATCTCCCACCATAAAAAGCGAAAGGAGAAGACACATGGAATCAACATCATTTCTAGAATATGATCCAAGGAAGACATTTATCAAACAAAACAAGGTCATTATGATGGGAGGAAACATTTGTAGTAAATCTGAATGAGATAAAAATTCATATAATGTATTGACCCTGAAAGAGCTTGTTAGGTCAAAAACTTAAAAGGAGACCTAAGAAAAATCTAGACCCCCCCTCCCCCCCCACACACACAAAAGAAGAAGAAGAAGAAGAAAAAAGAAAAAAAGAAAAAAAATAAGGCAAAAATAAAAGCTCGCAAGGTTGAAAACTCGAAAGAGCAATGTTGGAAAAAGTGAGAGCACAAAAGGAGAGAGTTAACACCCGAGTGAACCTTATCATGAACTAGGGATGGCCTAATTCCCACCCTTGTGATACGTAGTCAACTTTACCCTGAAGTTTGGTCCCCATCTTATTCATATTTCATTATCCATCAGTTCTTATCATATGTCGAAGTACTTGAATGTCAAGATTTTGGGAGAAAGGGTTTTAGTTGAGTAACTCATTGGATTTAATTGTAGAACTGTCCAACTAGTGAGCTTGTGAACTTGTCATTTGAGTTGCTTTTAATGAGAAGAGTGAATGATTTGTGTTCCTTTCCATCCGACCATTTACACAATATTTTCAAAACAAAAAGGAATAAAACTTCATTGCACTATTTCATTGATAATAATTTTAAACATGACAAACAAAAGCAAAGCTAACTAATTTCCATTCAATGAAAGTCTTGAGAAGCTAAAACAAAATGAAAAGAAAAAAATGGGATTCAAACTCTAAACTAGGGGCACTGTGAGTCAATTTAGAATCACTCAGTCATTATCTTCTTGAATGGCCTCTCCTTGTGCTTCTCGACCCACTGAATCTCCCGCTCAAGCCACTGAATGAATCTTTTTGATAACCTGTAGCTGGAACCCTCTTCTTCCATCATGAGTGATCTATCTTACTAAGCTTTGGCATTTCCCTTCAAGTAAGAAGCTCGAAAAACAAAAGAAGGAGGGTATGAAGAGGAAACCAAATCAGCCACCTGCTTACGCTCGAATTGTCGCAAAATCTGATGGGGGAAGTAGTAGACCAAATGAATTAGGCCAACTACCTCTACACCTAGGAAAGAGAGCATCTCTCGGGTCATATCTGGAAGTGCTAACTAGGGACAACGCCAAGCTATATCTTTGTGAGTCTGAGAACCCATCCAGTGATGCCAAACTTTAGTAGAATCCATCCTCACCAACTGGGAACGAGTATGACATGAGATTACCGAGTAACGGGTAAGAGCTGCCCACACCTTCAATTTGTCCATAAACCACATCTAGGAAAAGAAAGAAAAATAAAAAAAAAAAAGACAAAAAAAATAGAGAAGTGTGAGATGAGTGGAAATAGTGAGCTGGGGTGTGCAAAAACAAAAAAGAGAGACAAAAGAATAGAGAGGTGAAAGATGAGAAACAAAGCAAATACATAGAGTAGTTCATTTGTGCTCTTGAAACTTCTGGTCACTCCAATCTCTCATGTTGGTAAACTTATCAATCAGAGTAATGACAGATAGCTCGATGTTCTGAACACAAGCCTTGGCCTCACTCGGTAGGAATCTACAAATCTCTCTAAGAAGTTTGGAACAGCCAACCAATGGCATTGGACTCACTAAATCAGCCCTTAGAGTGCACTCCAACAAAACCTTGAACTCTTCAAAAGTGGGGCATAATTCTCGATGTCCGAACTACAAGACATGTACATTCGGATCCCAAAACTGAGCCACCGCACTAAGAAAAGGCAAGTCAATGTTCAACTTACTAAGAGGAAACATGGAGTTCATGCTATAACTTCAAAAATTCACACGTTGAGCACCATCCATACTATCCGTCCAGGCTGCTAAACCACCTCATTAAGACATGACCGAAGACCAAGGGAAGGAAAAGGGACTTGAGGTTGGAAATTGTTTGAAAGTGAGTTATGTACGGCGACCTTTATGTAAAACAAGGTATTTATAGGCACAATAGAGCTCTGACGACTTGGGAAGTGTAGACGTCCCTGAACGCATCCCGGGGAAAGGGAGTGCGAGTCCCCCCCGTTCTGGTTTGATATTGGGTCACTACAGTTCGAAGGACTCAAATGTCACGGTTCTTAATCTTGAACCAAAGAGTCCAAATCTGGCAAATCGTTTTGAGAAAACAGATTTTTTTTTTGAAAGAAGTGCCAAACATGGACTGCTTTGCCAGATACAGAGTCGCCACCTAAATGTTTTTTTTTTATGGGAAATTTAGGAAACCCTGACTCGGTGCCAAAGGCCACGTGTCCGTCATCACCAAAGTTGCCTCGGCTCGGGAACTTGGGTACGATTGGGGAAGGTCACTTCGTGAGCACCCCCGCTCGCGCGGTCAAAGACCGGCCTCTACTAACCATGATATCTGTTTTTGAAAACATTGTATGTTCTTATTCCGGTTATTAGCCTAGGTTATTATGTGATGACAAAGATACAAGTATAGATCGAGCTCGAATTGGAACAAAACACTTCATGTTTGTTTTTGAAAATGGTTTGATGGTGCTACCCGCAGGTAGGCTAAGACGTGGATTCGCCACCCTCGGGTGGGCTTTAGAAAACATGATTTTGCCACTATCTAGTGGGCTTAAAACAAACATTTGATGAATTATTCCAATCCAAGTAACTCAACCTCCACCCACAGGCATTCAAGGCAGTTATATGACATAAGCACATAGCCTCATGGTAAGCATGCTTTTCATGGCAACACTCACACACATGCAAGGATGCTAAAGCATAAAACTTACCGAGTACTCCAAGCAAAAACAAAAAACCGATTAGAAATCATGCATGATCCTAAATATACAGAATTGCCTAATGCAACACATGCGAAGATGCAAACTATAGCAGGCTCGGCTATTCTAAATATGGCATATGAAATGCTACAATTATCACGTACTCAATTCGGAATTGAAATACAAATGCATCAGATGATGATACGAGTCATGCGTGCAACAGAATAAATGATGCAAACATGCTGCCATATTGTATGCTAATTGAAATATGCCCTATATCTAACCATCATAAGCGGGTAAATAAAAGGGAAGAAAGACGTAGGGTTGGAAGACATACATCACACTCACCCACACTTATTACAATTATGCCCTCGCACAGAGGGTCCGAAATAAAAGAATAATACAGTCCGAATAAATATATAGATTCCTAATTAATTAACAGATTAACTAAGGAAAACTGTAAATTGGCATGCAAGCCAGGGGGCTGCCTTGACTCTGCTCCGAATAATGAGATGATGCATGTTTGGGCTGCTTTGCGCGGAAATCCACGGCGATGCCCCGATTAGCCTCTGTTTGCAATGTTTCTGGAAATGCGTGCCAAGTCTCAGAAAGTTGCTGATTCTTCATTTTGCTGCAACAGAGAGCAGGAAAGGGGCATAGCAATGTATTTCATAAATATATGCATGCCTCGATCCTCGCGCCGCCAATCACGCATCTCGATGCATGATGGCCGAGGAATTAGATTGCACAACTCAATATGGGATGAATGCACATGAATGCTACAAAAAACCCTAACTCCATCACGGGTAATCCGGAGTATCGGTGACTTGGGAATTGAGACCCGTCCCGTCGCTCGGAGTACGAAACGCGCCTCGTTTCCCGTGCCCGGGCTAACTCCTATCCCGAACACAATGCGATATGCATGATATGTATGAAATGCAACTAAGATACAATCCTAACATACACAATGCTATGAAAATGAGATGTCTCGGAATCGTGCTGCAGACGCATAAATCGAGAAAATGATCCTAAGGCATAAAATGGCATACACAATGCAATTAGACTTACACTAACATGAGTGGACCTCAGCCACGCTCACATAAGAGGCCGAGATATGAAAATGAAGTGCCTCGAAATGCGTGCACACGGGCACGCAAACCGAGGCAATGGCATACGGAATGCAATGATGCTAAAATGAGATGCCTCGAAATGCGTGCACACGGGCACGCAAACCGAGGCAATGGCATACAGAATGCAAAATGGACTTACACTAACATGAGAGAGCCTCAGCCACACTCACATAAGAGTAGAGATGAAAAGAAGTGCCTCGAAATCGTGCTGCACACGCATAAACCGAGGCAATGGCATTAAGGCATGAAATGACATGAAAAATGATATGCAAACATGCCAATGGAATTTCGACCTTTGAAATATGGGGAAAAAATTCGAAAGATGGCGAAATGACACCAAATGCAAGGAATGGTCCCGAAATGCGAATTTAGGCACCCGAAATGGCCTATAGCTATGCGATGCATGCACAATATGGACATGGAATGAAAATACAGTAGAAATACAGCCCCAAGGAGAGTGGGAGGCCGCTTGGGTACATCTATTGGGGGCTCGCCCACCTGTAGACAGAGCTTCCGGGAGAGTCCGGTACACCTGGTTCTCTTCCCGTTTTCGGAGGCCGGAGGTGGAGCCTGAGTCTCCCGAGGAGGTTGAGCAGTACACCCGAGGTTTCCTTATGTTCCTCTTCGACACCACTCTGTTTGTTGATAGGGGGAACACTGTCGGGTTGTATCTTCTGAGTGCCCTAGTGGACCTATCACAGGTCAGTCGGTATATGGGGGTGGCTTTGGCTACCCTCTATTGTTACATGAGTGCAGCCTCTCGCGGGCGGGGAGACTTACTCGGCGGCTATTGGAGAGCCTGGGAGGTACGTTCTGTCCTCTTGATTTACATTTCTGCTCCTCATTACTTGTTCATTGCACACACGGCGCACTTTGCACTCTGTATTCTGCCTTTAGCACTTTGTATTCACATTCCGCACTGCTTTTCTCAGCTATGGGTGTACGTATATTTTCCCACATTAGCCCCGGAGATGGAGGTGGCAGGACTCCTTATGACTCCGTTTTCACTGGTATTCGAGGGTAGCACCGCGAGACCTCGAGACTCTCTTCTACTGCGATGATTTTGATCTTTGTCGGACGATAGAGGTATTTCAGAACTCTCAGTTCCTTTCATTTTCATCTTTGATTTGCCCTGTATATTCCTGATTTCTGATTGATTTATGCACTGGCTATTCGCAGATTACTTGGCAGCCCTGGGTGGTCTTAGGTGATGGTCTCCGACATCAGTATCCCGGAGGATCGGGTACTTCCCAGTATAGGTTCCTGCTCGAAGGACCAGTTGGTAGGGCACGGTTCCTGGGGGAAGGCTTTCTGTGTCAGGTGTGGGGGTACGATTCTCAGGACCCTCCTGCTGTACCTCCAGCCACTATGCGGATTGCCGATAGACTATCTTCCCAGGAGGTCATTAATGATATGCAGGGCACCGATGCTTTGTTACATCTCATGGAGGGGGACTACGCCACCTATCGTCGTATATATCTGATGCCCCCCTTGACGGGAGTGCGTGCTCCGCCACGGAGGCCTACTGATATACCATCGTCGAGTCGGGCTCGTACCACGGATATCCCCTCCTCTAGCGGGGCTGGTGCATCTAGGGGTAGAGGTAGTTCGATTCCTCCGATCCCTCCGTCTCTTCATCACCCTGGGTGGCCAGACATGCCGACCGAGTTGACGAGTTGGCGGTTCGGGACTCCTTACCAGGTCTCGCTAGAGCCTCCTCTTCCTGACCATAGATATGTCAGAGATCCTGATTCGCCCCCGGTATGTTTTACAGCTTTGATTTATCAGTTAGATTACTTGGACATTCATTCCCACGCTGATAGTTTTGCATTTGTATCTGTAGCCTCCAGTTGAGTACACGGATGAGATACTTGGGATGCTGGCCACATTCGAGGGCATGATCTTACGGAGGGAGGCACAGCTGGCCATTATGGGCGTCACAGTCTATCGCCCATCTTTCCGTATTTAGCATACTCGATGACATCTTTGGTTTTGAACATCCTTTGTATTGATAGGTTGCGAGAGCACATCGACACACACTCCACTCGCATATTGTACTCAGATCCGCTTTTCATATTTGAGCGATGTATTGAACTCTTCACTTCGGATGCCTCCTGATATGCACCGTGCGGCCGGCCACGGGCCTTCTCAGAGAGGTCGAGGTGCTGGGCCGTCTGGGACTTTTCGAGGAGCTGGGCCATCCAGGCCTTTTCGAGGAGGTCGAGTCTCGGTGAGCCTTGCAGGCACCCATTATTGAGGAGGAGGAGGAGGAGGAGGAGGTCGCAGACCGTGAGTCGAGACATCTGGCTGGGAGGAGGCTCCGGTCTTGGTTCGGAAGTGGAGACGAGGGAGGATCCGGAGGATGATAGCTCGACCGGATGGTGATGATGGTGCGAGAGGTTGTCTCATGAAGAGGATGAGAGGGCCTCCTCATTCCGTTCTCGAGGATATTGATGCTATTTCTGCTTTATTTTACTTTTTGCTAGTAGTTTGTAGCACTTTGCATGTTGTTAGGCGCTTTATTTCTGTAAAACTTGTACCTTTATTTTGTTGTAAAACATGATGGAATGAAACAGCCTTTGAAAAGATGTTTGTATTTGAAATTCTTAGCATCGCAACGCATCATTTTGCACAAAATGGAATTGAATGAAAATGTGCCTTGTGTATTTACCGGGTCAGGTAATGAACTGACGCAACAAATCAAAAACTCAGCTCACTAAGAAATAACAGAATCTTAGCAAGTTTACAACTCGATAAGCAAAGTACAACAATGTTAACGACTCAACAAACAAGACTCAACAAAATTGCGTGACCAAAGAGTAACAACTCAAGACACAAAATGCGACAGCTCGACAAAACTTACAACTTGATAAACAAAACAACAACTCAATAAGCAAAAATACAACAAAGCGTACTTCAGACGGACGATCTGGATGATGGAACGTACCTGAAACTGAGAGAAATGGAGGCCTTCGACGTTCCCGATGCGTGAAAGTGCCTCAAACTTCCTTCCGGAGGGCAAAACAGGACCAATGAGCATGGTGGGCCACATTTGCTTTTGGGGATTGGAGGGTGGCCGGCCGGCCAGGTTTTTGAATCAAGGGTGGCCGGCCTGCTAGAATAGGTGGCCGGCCGGCCACCTCTCCCTTGCCGGTGTGACACGTGTCCTTTGAATAGTGTTTCACCCTCTATAAAAGCCCCAACCTTGGAACTTATTCATTTCATCACTGCTTTGCACAAAATGGAGGCATTTCTCACAGAAAATCTCACATCTTGGATCTCTTATTTAGATGGCTCGGAAAAGCTAAACTTCCGGGGTTTCGGCTTGAATGCACTATTCACGCTGGGCCGGACTTCACTGCATCTTCCTTTCCTCCATGCCGCAATGAGATTTTGGAACCCAGTGACGCACGTCTTTAGCTTCGGAGGGCAAGAGGTATGTCCCACTTTTGAAGATTTTCAAGTTTTGATAGAATCCGAGCGAGGTGAGGAGATCTTGCCCCAGCTCAATTTTGGCTACGCCCAAACCTTAGGGCGGATGTGCGGACTCAACGCGCATGATGCTCGATCCCTGATTTGTAACGGAATGTTGGATATCCCAAGCCTGATTTACCGGTTCTCTGATGCTGGTGACCGCAGCGACCATTATTGGCAAGGCTTCCGGCGACATGCTCTCTGTTTGTGCCTGTTATCCCATTTTCTGTTTGCCTCAAGCTTCGGAGGGTCCGGCGCCCGTCTGATTGAAGTTGCTCAAGGCTTGAAAGAGGGAAAGAGTTGCATTGCCATGACTCTGGCTGAGACACTGATGGGCTTGGATGCTTTCTACTGCCGGGAGACAACCAAGTTCGCAGGGAGTCCACTACTGCTGCAGGTAACGTTTCCCACCCAAGCTCACATATGTATTTGCTCACATCACTCGGCCCTCGGGCTCGGTTTTTCTCACAAAACCCTTATCTTACTTTTCTCTCATCGCACATCTCTCTATTCTTTATTCTCTCATTTTTCATCCCTCCCCAGATATAGTTGATGGATAAATTGCAAGTTGTGGACTCTTGCCACGCTTACTCGGCCATGATTACTTCTTTCGACAACGCCTAGTCGATGCCCTTGATGAGGGATGGTGGTTTGAATGGATGTGCAATTTGTCGGCAGATCGCATTGCATGGCGTTGTCCTTCGCTCAATCTCCCGGCAATGAGCTACTGACATGTCGGCAGTCGGGATTTGATCGACGGCTTGACTCACTTGTGTATTCTATTTCCCATTCCGTATTCTGCCCGGTTGGCCATGATCGACTTGCCCACGGAGGATAGAGTATCCACTACATTTCGATTCGAGCGCCTGATGGCTCGGCAAGCGCGTCGTGAGAGTTAGAGAGCTGCCCCGCCATTACTTTTAGTTGCACTTTGTCGACGAGTCTTTGGGATTGGCTTAATGAAGAAGCCTGAGTTGGGCCTAGGTTGGCATCGGAGGCTTCAACCCGGCTCTGGGAGGCAGGACACCTGACTTGACTATGCCCCAGATTTATTGCTTTATTAGTACTTTCAAGTTTTCATTACGAGTGTAATAAAAAGCAACTTCAATTGTATGTAAGAGCAAGAGAACTCTATTTTGAAATCAAAGAAATTGAAGGTTGTGGTACTGAAAATTCTCCGTTTTTGGTCTAAAAATGGTCTTAGTTGTGAAAAAATTAATTTAAACAAAGTCAACTTTTGTTAAAACTTTTCAAAACTGTTTTCGATATGGATCAGAACTGGACACGCCTGAGATCTGTCACTGAGATGCACAACCCTGGATCCTAGTAACTAGAAAGTTGCCCCTAGTTTGAAAAGTGCCTCGGCGATTCATAGCAACGGAAAGTTGCCCCTAGTCTGGATGGTGCCGCAACACTTCATTGCAACGGAAAGTTGCCCCTAGTCTGAATAACACTGTACCGGAGATCACGATAAATGCTGATGAATAAAGATGACTGAGATGATCAAATGGACAAAGTTGATCGGGGAAAAGATTGGGGCTGAACTTCAGGATGAAGCTGCCTACGTATCCCATAGATGGGAATCAAGCCTTACGTAGTTCAGGCTTGGGTTCGCTCGGGTATTTTTACTCTCCTTTTGCGCTCTAACTTTTGCCAAGGCCGCCCTTTACGGGTTTTCAACCTTGCGAGCTCAGTTTTTATAATTTTAAATTTTCTATGCTCTGAATTTTGCCTAGGTCGCCCTTTCGGGTTTTTGGCCTAGCGAGCCTCTCAGGGGTAATATTTCTTCAACTTGTCCATGTTGATCGGTTGAGAAAACTCTAAGCCATCTAGGTCCATCAGAACCACAGCTCCACCCGACCAGATTGACTTGATAATATAGGGACCAGTCCAATTGGGTCTGAACTTGCCCCTTGGGTCGTGGATGGGAGCTCGGTTGTCTTTGAGTACCAAATCTCCTTCTTTCAAATTCCTGGACTTAACCTTCTTGTTAAAAGCCCGGGCGATTCTGCGTTGATAACCTTGGATGTGATGCAGTGCTTTCACCTTCTTTCAAAAGCATAAGTTCCTCAAATCTTTTTCTTTAACTGCTTGACTATCTGGCACTCGGCCAATACTCGTAATGACGGGACCTCAATCTCAATAGGCAGAACGGCTTCCATCCCATAAACCAATGAGTACGGAGTCGCCCCAGTAGAAGTTCTGATCGAAGTCTTGTAGCCCCACAGAGCGAACGGCAGCTTATCTGGCCAGTCCCGATAGGTTTCCACCATCTTCGTAGTATCGCTTGATGTTCTTGTTGGCGGCCTCAAGCGCCGTTGGTTTGCGCGGTAAGTAGGCGACTTATGAAAAGCCACATTGTATTTCTCCAACAAATCGATCACCTCCTTTTTGAAGTGGGAACCATTGTCTGAAACGATTTCATTTGGGACTCCGTAGCGACAGATAATGTTGTTTCTGATAAATTTTGCTACATGCGAAGCCTTCAACACCGCATAAGATTAGGCCTCAACCCACTTTGTGAAATAATCTATCGCTACCAAGATGAACTCATGCCCATTCGACCCCTTTGGCGTAACAGCTCCGATTACATCAATTTCCCAGCCAGCAAACGGCCATGGCGATGTCATGTTGTCTGACTTTGTGGCGGGATGTTCATGCGATTTGCATGAATTTGGCACTTGTGACATCGCCGGACGAAGCCAATACAATCCTCCTCCACGGTGGACCAGTAATAACCTTGTCTAAGGATTTTCCGTGCCAACATTACCCCATTCATGTGTGCACCACATTCACCCCCCTGGGTGGCTTCCATCAGGCGCCTTGACTCTTCGGCATCAACGCCGCAGTTTATGCATTCCCAGATGACCCGTTTATCTGATTTACCCCGAGATGATGAACTGAACTGCCATTCTTCTGATTGCCCTCCTGTCTTTGGCATTTACCCCTGGCGGGTATGCTTCTTTCTCCAAGAAGTTCCAGATGTCGTAAAACCAGGGGTGTTCGTCCTGAACTTCATCTATGGCTGCAATTGACTCATAGGCAGGTGCAAACTTTTGGTCAATGATGACTGAACGCATTCGGACTCCACACGGGATGTCTATCATAGAAGATAGAGTTGCTAAAGAATCTGCGAACCTGTTGTTCTCTCTTAGTAGATGAGTAAAACTTAACTTCTCAAACCGAGGAATCAGCAAATCCAAGGTTTGGTGATACATCATCATCTTTTCCTCTTTCATTTTCCAGTCTCCTTTAGCTTGAGACACAACAAGGTTCGAATCCCCAATGACGTCCAACCGTCTTGCCCCTAGTTCCAGGGCTGCTTCTAGACCAGCAATACACGCCTCATATTCTGCTTCATTGTTCGAGACTTTGAATCGGAGTTTGAAGGCTAGAGGGATACGGGAATTGTCGGGTGCTATCAGCAACACTCCTATCCCATACCCATGTTGATTTGACGCTCCGTCAAAGTACATCGTCCAAGTTTCTTCGTCGATATGCAGAATTGATTCATCCGGGAATAGGTACTCGACCGCTTCATCCCCCTCAACCGGGTGGTCGGCAAGGAACTCTGCCACTGCTCTTCCTTTCACTGACTTGCGTGTCACGTACGTGAGATCAAATTCGGAGAGCAACAGCAACCAACGAGCTAGCCTACCCGTAAGCGCTGGTTTCTCGAAGAGATATTTGATGGGATCAAGTCGTGAAACCAACATTACAGAGTGAGCTAACAGGTAGTGCCGCAGCTTCTTGGTAGCCCATACCAGAGCTAAGCAAGCCTTTTCCAGCGGTGTATATCGGGTCTCATACTCCAGCATCTTTTTGCTCAAATAATAGATGGCTTTTTCCACCTTATCTTCTGATTCTTGTGCAAGCATGCAGCCCATTGTAGTTTCAGTCACTGACAGATACAAAATCAACGGTTTCCACAGTTCGGTGGCGATAAAGCGGGTTACGTAGATATTCTTTAACTGTTCAAATGTTTGGACATCGGCCGTCCCATTGGAACTTCTTTCCTTTCTTGAGGTGGCCAAAAAGTGGTTCACAAGTCAAGGTTAATTTTGAAATAAACCGTCTTATGAATTGCACTTTACCCAGAAAGCCTCGCACCTCCTTTTCAGTCCTTGGTGGTGCCATTTCTAAGATGGCCTTGATTTTGGAAGGATCGACCTCGATGCCCCTTTGTGTAATCAGAAACCCCAGCATTTTTCCCGCTGTAACACCAAATGTACATTTCTGAGGGTTTAGTCGCAACCGGAATTCCCTGATCCTTTGGAAAAATTTGTGCAAGGCGGCGTAGTGGCCCTCTCTTTCCTTGGACTTGACAATCATGTCGTCCACATACACCTCAAACTCTTTGTGGATCATATCATGTAGTACTGTGGTCGCGGCCCGTTGATAAGTAGCTCCAGCGTTCTTCAACCCAAACGGCATTACCCGGTAGCAGTATGTCCCCCATGGGGTGGTGAATGCAGTCTTTTCCCTGTCTTCTGGTGCCATCACTATCTGGTTGTATCCTGAGAAGCCATCCATGAATGAGAGCAATGCATGCCCTGCTGTGAAGTCTACCAACTCATCGATGTGCGGTAAGGGAAAGTCGTCCTTCGGACTAGCTCTGTTCAAATCCCTGAAGTCTACACACACCCAGATCCTGCCATCTTTCTTCGGCACCGGAACAATGTTGGCGAACCAAGTCGGATTTTCAGATACCAGCAGGAAGCCTGCGTCGATTTGCTTGGTGACCTCTTCCTTAATCTTAAGAGCCCAATCCGGGCGAATCCTTATGAGTTTCTGTTTGACAGGTCGGGCCTCGGGGTCAAGGGGGATCCGATGCTGTACAATCTCAGGATCGATTCCAGGCATGTCTTCGTAGGACCACGCGAAAACATCTTTGAAATCTATTAATAAAGCGACTAAGCGCTCGCGTTCCTCCGAAGACAACGTGGACCCGATCTGGACCAGCCGCGGGTCCTCCTCAGTACTAATGTTCACGGTAATGATTTCATCCATTAATGGTTTATCAAATCTCTCTTGCTCTTGTTCAATTAAACGTTGTAAAACCGAAGGAACTTCGTCATCGTCGTTTTCATCAAAGTTTTGAAAGTCTGAATTAATGCAATAAATTAGGGGCACAGAAAAGTACTCGGAAACCACAGATAGTTCATTCTCATTAGGTACATCCAAATTGTCCGGGTCACTGGTTACAACAGACTCAAATGAAAAGGAAAAAGACGACCTGGACAGGACTGTGGCATCCGGGTTAACATTCCCAGGAGTACCAAACTCAGACTCAGTCGAGCTGGAACCTGATTCCGACTCACAAGACTCTGTGGAATCAGATTCCGGCTCACTACCTGACCCGGTGCTGCTGGATAAAAATCCCTCATCGTACTGCCAAGTGAGAGAGGGTGCGATTGATGCATCCAAGATAGCTGCTGGTCGGCTCGCAGCCGTTTCATCCCCAATCATGGAAACCGCGAAGTTATCCCCCAAGCACTCTTGGTCGATCGGAGGATCAGAGAGGAGACATGCTAGTGCTACCCCCATTTCCAACTCTGTGCCCTCAGGATCCACTGCCTTATTCTGCTCAACCTCAGTTGTTGGGTCTGTTTGCTCTGTGGCAACGTCATCCCCGGAAAGTTGCAAGTCGAAGAAGATTTCGAAACCTGGTACGCGCTTCATCTCCGCGTTTAACCATGGCTCTGGGAAGCCGCGAAATGGAAAATCCTCCCCCTCCCGGATGAAGCGTCCGTTCAGGGTACCCTGGATGGGCCTGTGCATTAAGTCAAAAGGCTTCCCAGCCTGCTTCGCTCTGGCTCTGCCGGCCATTTCCTTTCCTTTCCTTACCCAGTCTTCTTTGGTGGGCAGATAACCCAGCCCAAAGGTATGCGGGTTGTGTGGCACTTCGGCCAATGCTGCGACTCCTTTCCTGCCGCTTCTTCCTAATCTCATCCCGGGAATATGATGTAACTTGTTCATGAGGTAGACGGATTGAGCACTAACGTACACACCTTCATTCACAGCCATAATATTTTGCACTACCCGGGCCTCCGCCAAAGTGAACCTCGATAAGAACACATCCTCCGTGCCGTGCTCGATCTCCAAAACTGGCGTAGACACTTCTGGGGGCGGATGGATGGATGAATTTTCGAAAACAATTGCAACCCCCTTCTCGTGAGGGTATTTCAACATCGT
Organism: Camellia lanceoleosa; assembly: GCA_025200525.1. Taxonomy (NCBI): domain Eukaryota; kingdom Viridiplantae; phylum Streptophyta; class Magnoliopsida; order Ericales; family Theaceae; genus Camellia; species Camellia lanceoleosa. The sequence goes on along the minus strand of CM045761.1, from coordinate 100,764,327 downwards.
GCGAGTGGAAGAGGCGCTTTCACTTGGTGTAACCACGCGCCCAAGAGCAAGTTGAAGGTTGCGGAACGTCCAAGACATGAAATTCAATGTTGTGTTGTCTGGACCAACACAGGTCTGAACCTTGCAGTCCCATCACTTCCTCTTTGGTATTATCATAAGCTTTGATCACTGAGTGGTTGGTATGAAGTCTGCGGGTTTTAACCCGATTGCATATCTGCGTTCTGGCGGACATTGATAGAACCGGTATCAACAAGTACCACCGGTATCCACTTATCTCTACACTCTACGGAGATGTAGGGGTTTGTTATGATTCACGCCCTCGGTGACAATTCCTTGTCCGAAAAGGTTAATGGGGAACCTCCTCCGGAAAAACCGGTCCAACCACTTTCTGGCATAGTTTGATGGAGAGTTTGGCCTTGTCCATAGCAGATAGGACAACTGTCTGTGCACCCTTGAAGCCATAGCGGTCCCAGATGGAGATCTACACTGTATTTTCTTTAACTGTCTCGTCTGACTTCTTCTTCAATTTGCTTCTCTCTCTGTTTCTCTGCCTCTTTATCTTTCTCGGATGTCTCGGGTTGGTCAAGTTGTGGGGGCTTGAAATACCGCCCACTCCTGGTCATATGGTCTACCTCATCGAGGTACCAAGTATCATCTGGTTGAGCACTGCCCAATCTTAAATGCCTCAGGTGGGCAAGACATAAGTCATCGTCTTCCCACCACATCCCACTGACATTTAACAAACACCTATCTGGTTCCGGCAAGTTCGTACTCTCGGTACTTTCATCCCACATGCTCACAGCATGTCCTGCTCTTGTGCTCGCAGCACTTTCAACCTCTTCATGATTCTTGGCTTTCCGGATTCTCTCAGAATCCCACCTCTTCTCTTGCTCCTCCTGTGTTAGTAGGATTTGTTGTTCGGTTTTCACAATATCTTGATCCCGAGCAAAATTCTTTGTACCGGCGCTCTCCAGCAATTCATTCTGACTCTCGGCCCTTCCGGCCATCATTGATACCCCTGCCGCTTGCTCTGAATTTCCACAACATCTGGCTGATCATCTAACCATCCGGCAATCTCTGCCGACTCCCCATATTCAAACCAATTGATTGTTGCATCCCCTGCTTCTTGGTCGTTAAAGAACTGGAGGTTGGCAAAATCTTCTTCTACCGTTGTCAGATCATCTGCTCCTTGTTCAAGTCCGTTCCCCCGAATCATGCACAATTCAGCTTTTTCTGACAGCCTCACACTTAGCTCAGATTGGCTCACTGATAAGATATATCCGCTTGGATCATAAGCTCTTCCAGCATAATTCCCAGGCTGTCCCATCCCAGACTCACCAATTCTGCTCTCCTCTGAAACCTGCCCTGTTCCATCTTCGAAGGTCACCACCTCTGGCTCAGATTGGGTTGTGAAGGTGTCTAACATGCACAAGTCAGCACAATCAGGAAGGATCACCTCCGGCTTGGGTAGGTGAGAGGGAGTAATATAGATACTAGGATCGTAGGAAACGACCCCAGTTTGGATGAGGTTGACTCTTTTGGGTGGTGGATCTTGGTTACGTGCGGGGAGTTTGGATGAGGCCTGATGCCCAAACTCAACTGACACATGCATTCCTTGTAGAGACACACTCTAACAAGCACATAGCAAATAAGTGAGAGCCGAAAACACCCCTATGTTGGGGTAGGGTTTCCCTGTCCTATTTTGTCAGGAACTAGGGTTTCACTACGCCTTGTGACTTCAAACAACCTATAAACGGGTAAGCAACTTTGTCCTAGTTTGGAATGGTCACTATGGATCGAATATGCACTAGGTCGAATAGTCAAAAGGATGCCCGGTAAAACCGGGGTTTGTGTTCCCATCTTTGTCGAGCCAGGCGAGCGTTCACCTTATACGGACATGACTTGACAAGACAAGCCTCCGGCAAATCGTTCGGGAATGGCATATGGTAAACACGGTGTCCTAGGCGCACCAGTGCAAATGCAATGCAAAGAAACACACAAGTGTAGTCAAAACCAGATATCACGAGTTCGAGTCAAGTTCTCTAAATCCCCAGCAGAGTCGCCCGAAACTGTAGACGTCCCCGAACACATCCCGGGGAAAGGGAGTGTGAGTCCCCCCCGTTCTGGTTCGATATTGGGTCACTACAGTTCGAAGGACTCAAATGTCACGGTTCTTAATCTTGAACCAAAGAGTCCAAATCCGGCAAATTGTTTTGAGAAAACAAATTTTTTTTTGAAAGAAGTGCCAAACATGGACTGCTTTGCCAGATACAGAGTCGCCACCTAAATGTTTTTTTTTTTTTTTATGGGAAATTTAGGAAACCCTGACTCGGTGCCAAAGGCCACGTGTCTGTCATCACCAAAGTTGCCTCGGCTCGGGAACTTGGGTACGATTGGGGGAGGTCACTTCGTGGGCACCCCTTCGCCGATCAAAAGACCGGCCTCTACTAACCATGATATCTATTTTTGAAAACATTGTATGTTCTTATTCCGGTTATTAGCCTAGGTTACTATGTGATGCGTACAGCATACAAGTATAGACTGAGCCGCCTGAATTGGAACAAAACACTTCATGTTTGTTTTTGAAAATGGTTTGATGGTGCTACCCACAGGTAGGCTAAGATGTGGATTCGCCACCCTCGTGTGGGCTTTAGAAAACATAATTTTGCTACTATCTAGTGGGCTTAAAACAAACATTTGATGAATTATTCTAATCCAAGTAACTCAACCTCCACCCACAGGCATTCAAGGCAGTTATATCACATAAGCACATAGCCTCATGGTAAGCATGCTTTTCAAGGCAACACTCACACGCATGCAAGGATGCTAAAGCATAAAACTTACTGAGTACTCCAAGCCAAAACAGAAAACCGATTAGAAATCATGCATGATCCTAAATATACAAAATTGCCTAATGCAACACATACGAAGATGCAAACTATAGCAGGCTCGGCTATTCTAAATATGGCATATGAAATGCTACAATTATCACGTACTCAATTCGGAATTGGAATACAAATGCAGTTCGTGTGATGCGCCGAGCCCGGTGCGTGCAAAACAGATAAATGATGCAAACATGCTGTCATACTGTATGCTAATTGAAATATGCCCTATATCTAACCATCATAAGCGGGTAAATAAAAGGGAAGAAACACGTGGGGTTGGAAGACATACATCACACTCACACACACTTATTACAATTATGCCCTCGCACAGAGGGTCTGAATAAATATACAGTCCGAAATAAAAGAATAATACAGTCCGAATAAATATACAGATCCCTAATTAATTAACAGATTAACTAAGGAAAACTGTAAATTGGCATGCAAGCCAGGGGGCTGCCTTGACTCTGCTCCGAATAATGAGATGATGCATGTTTGGGCTGCTTTGCGCGGAAATCCACGGCGATGCCCCGATTAGCCTCTGTTTGCAATGTTTCTTAAAATGCGTGCCAAGTCCCAGAAAGTTACTGATTCTTCATTTTGCTGCAACAGAGAGCAAGAAAGGGGAATAGCAATGTATTTCATAAATATATGCATGCCTCGATGCTCGCGCCACCAATCACGCATCTCAATGCATGATGGCCGAGGAATCAGATTGCACAACTCAATATGGGATGAATGCACATGAATGCTACAAAAAAAACCTAACTCCATCACGGGTAATCCGGAGTATCGGTGACTTGGGAATTGAGACCCGTCCCGTCACTCGGAGTACGAAACGCGCCTCGTTTCCCGTGCCCGGGCTAACTCATATCCCAAACACAATGCGATATGCATGATATGTATGAAATACAACTAAGATACAATCCTAACATACACAATGCTATGAAAATGAGATGTCTTGGAATGCGTGCAGACGGGCACGCAAATCGAGAAAATGATCCTAAGGCATAAAATGGCATACGCAATGCAATTGGACTTACACTAACATGAGTGGACCTCAGCCACGCTCACATAAGAGGCCGAGATATGAAAATGAAGTGCCTCGAAATGCGTGCACACGGGCACGCAAACCGAGGCAATGGCATACGGAATGCAATGATGCTAAAATGAGATGCCTCAAAATGCGTGCACACGGGCACGCAAACCGAGGCAATGGCATACAGAATGCAAAATGGACTTACACTAACATGAGAGAGCCTCAGCCACACTCACATAAGAGGCCGAGAGATGAAAAAAGAAGTGCCTCGAAATGCGTGCACACAGGCACGCAAACCGAGACAATGGCATTAAGGCATGAAATGACATGAAAAATGATATGCAAACATGCCAATGGAATTTCAGCACTGAAATATGGGGGAAAACAGTCCCGAAAGATGGCGAAATGACACCAAATGCAAGGAATGGTCCCGAAATGCGAATTTAGGCACCCGAAATGGCCTATAGCTATGCGATGCATGCACAATATGGACATGGAATGAAAATACAGTAGAAATAAAGGCCCAGGAAAATCATTTTTCAGTCATAAAAAGGGCTAAACAGCCAGCACACATAGGATTAGGCAAGTATGCAAAAATGGCTCCGCAGGAGGGGTATTGAAGCAAGTGATACATGCGATGCCCAAATGGAAAAATACCCTTCTAAAAAACTGATGAGAGACTAAAAATATGAACATTTACAGCAGATGACATCCCCCAAATCAGTATGAAAACATGCTAAAAATGTCATGCAAGAACTAGGATACAAAAGGCTATAACATGAGGTACCCCAAACATTCATCAAACCAGAAAAGACCCTTAATGAAATATGTCAAGAAGATCAAAATATGACTCTTTCCAGTTCTGATGAAGGCCGAAAACAGAAGCTAGATAAGCTTAAAATAGCATGCAAAAATGGGGGTCAAAGAGGGGTATAATGACAAGTATAACATGGAGACCCCCAACAAGGTTGATCCCTTCTACAATGTTGTAGAGGGACACACGATAAGCCTACTCACAGTTCATGACATGCTCCAAAACAGAATACATGTAGGCCAAACAAATCATGCAAACTTACGGTAAATAGGAAAGATTATGAAGCAAGTACAAGATAGGGGGCCCAAACAGGTTGAGCCCTTCTTCAATGTTGAAGAGGGGCTCAAAATAGGCCCTCTTACAGTTTACATTATGCTCGAAAACAGATCACACATAGGCTAGAAATTTTATACAAAATAAAGGCATACAAGATGGTATTGAAGCAAGTACCAAATGGAGGGCTCAAACAGGGTTGAGCCCTTGAAGAAACATGAAGAATAGCTCAAAATAATGACCCTTTCAGTTAGGGTCGGAGCCTAAAACAGTGAGCAAATAGGCTTAAGAAAAGAAGCAAGAAAATGCTACAAAAGAGGGAGATGGAGACTTACCCTTGTAGACTTTTTCTTTTCTACCTCTTGGCTTGAGGAATGTTGCTTCTAAGCCTCTGAGAACCTCCCCTTGCTTCTGGAAATGGAGTGGTGGTGGTGGTGCTTGATGATGATGAAGAAATGGCACCAAACTTGAGAAGAATCAAAGAGATGGAGATGGATATGTGTTTGTAAGCTTGAGGCAAGTGTTCTAACTCTTGAGGGAGAGAGAGAGAGATGTATGCATGCAAGGATGGTGAGTCCAAGTGTGTGAAAGAGTGTAGGCCTTAAGGGATTAAGTTCCCTTGCTTACAAAATATCCCCCGAAATCAGATATTTTGGGGGATAAAGCTATACAGCTGCCATGCACACCTCCCAAGGAGCATGGCCGGCCAGCCATTTTTGTTGCAGGTGGCCGGCCGGCTACCCCCTATGGCCGGCCGGCCAAGGGTCAAAAAGGTCACTGTGAATTTCTGGCCGGCCACCAGATATTGGTGTCCTCCCAGGTCTCCTCATCACAACCCTATAGTTCAAAATTGACAACTCTAAAATAGGAGAGAGAATAGGCCACTTTTAAGAGGGGTTCAAAAGGTCCAATTAGAATTACTGGCCGGCCATGTGTTTTTAGGGTCCTCCCATGTGTGTACAACACAAATATGTGGTTTTGGCTCGAAGAAAATGGCCCTAGGGTGTTCAACATTAGCCCGGAAGCAAGAAAAACAGGCGCCGGGGGACGCCGGAGGAGCATAACTGAGACAATTGCTGGCCTTCCACCCTCCAGTGATCTTCCTGGTGATAAAACAGAGGTACCTGCCAAAAATGAACAAAAACCGATGCAAAACGAATGCTCGGGGGCCAAAACGCGATGGGGTCCCAAACCGCCGTTAAGCACCGAAAGTGGTGTTTGGCCACGAAGTGGGTATCTAAGACCCCAGTGTCCCTCAAAAGGGAGTAAATGAGATGCATGCCAAAAACCAGAGGAATCGGAGATGGTTGGGTGGTCCCGAACCGAGGCACACGGCCTGACGGCTCTGAAAATCGGGAACCGGGCTCCGAAATGGGCAAAATGACCTAGGCCACGAAATGTAGCCCACGGCCACTGAGAGATGGTCTATAGGACCTCTCCCTCCCTTTAGGAAAGAAAACAGAGAAAACTGAGTCTGGTTCGCAAACCGAGGCAAGGCATGAAGAGTTCGAAGTCCGGAGGCGGCGCCATGCGACTCTGAGACTTCTGAACGAGCACAATATACAACATCACCGAGCGCTCAATCGGTGACATCTGAGTCTTAAGATCGGTCAAAAATGGGGTGTCTACAGGAAGCCAATCCCCAAAAAAATTGCATCGATGGGATGTGTGGCTATACCTGTATGCGGGGCAATAAAAAAGAAAAAAAGACTTGCTAGAAGGTGCAGCCACACCTCCAAGGTAGGTTTGGTAGATCAGCCAGATTGGTTCAACTATCTCATGGGATGGCATAGGATGATGTGGGAGCAATGGGCATATCATCATTGGTTCTAGAGTCTTGCCTTTGATTATTAGGTTGTTACGTTGCTTGTAAAGCTTTTTTGAGTTCTAATCTTACTTTTGTTTTCAAAATCATATGTAAAGATTCATTATCAAATTCAATGGGCAGGGCATATAAATTAAATAAAAGATTGGAAGGATTGGACAAAGAAAAATAATGGATTTTACCGCATACACTATAGTTTTGAAAATCATACAAAATCTTTTGCAAAAAACACAGGGCATCCCTCAAGTATCCTATACACTGATTTTCTAGAAAAGAGAGAGAGAGAGAGAGAGAGAGAGAGAGAGAGAGAGAGAGAGAGAGAGAGAGAAGTACAAAAAGAAGGAAAGAAAAAACCTTAATCTAAGCAAATGTCCTCGGTCAACCTCCCCTTGAGCACTTCAAAGAGCCTTGATCAAAACTCGAAGGATTATTGTCGTCATTGTTATCATCATCACTGTCGGGCTCAACATCATTATCTGAATCATCCCCTTTAGTATGCCTAAACGAGCTGGCACCCTGCAAAGAATTAGAAGAAACTTAGAACAAATCAAAAATCCAGAATAAATGGGATAATTGCAAAGGTTAAAAGAAAGACACGTGACTCAAAACCTGGGCACCTGACTCATATTCTTGGATTAGCACAATCATGCCAGCCATCGTCCTGTAGCAATCCTCAACATGTCCATGGGAAACCTGTACCAGAAAAGGAAGTCGGGATCAATGCAAATCTGTGACGCCCCAAAAAATCGAGAACATCAGGGAATATATTAACAAATAAATACAAGATTATAAGGTTATAAGTCTAGGAAATGTCATTAAGGAGTCCTTTGGTTAATAATCAAGTAAGATCCCATGAAGGATCAGAGGAGTCAATATAGCCTCTCTTCAAAGTCTAATCTCCTTAGATAGCAAAGCTACCTTTTTGACATATCTTAACATGGTATTATCACAAAGTCTACATAAGTTGACGGAAGGATAATGATACGTTCACAAAAGATATATGTATATATAAGTAAAATAATAGTTACATGATCATATCTTAATTACTATATGAGTTTTAACACTTACAATCCCAAAACATGATTACTAATTCCTTATTCTTCTAGGATAGCCATATGTCTTCAAATGTTTTGTTTCACCGTCGTCTGTGTAGATTTCGTTAATACTTGGCATAAAATGCCATCAGCTTGGAATGCCTAGTAAATGCACAGACACCCTGTCTCTTTTTCCCAACCCAATACACATCCACATTTATAATAAGTAAGAAGTATAATAATCATGTAAGCAGGCAAAGGGTTACAAAGTTAGATTTTAGTAATATAAAAATCCCCCAAAGAGATTTCATCCTTCCAACCACAAGAATTGGACTCAGATTATTTAGTACGCCTCCTCTTTTGCTACTTTATAGACCGTACCTTAAATGCCTGCAACGCTTACATATCGTGTAGCGCCAACCAAGAACCTCAAAAGAGATGGTAAAAATATATAACCTCCTCCAACATTATCTGTCATATGGACCTAGGGTCTGAATACGATCGATCCATTCAAGAGTTCTGAAACAACCACCCGTGCAAGACTTAACCTTTAGTTAGGGAGCACATCCTATCAATCTATTATCATCTCATCATTATTTAAGTAATCGAAAACCCAATACCACCCTATTTAGTTTCCCTTTGAGTTATATGTTTTAAGTTAAGGTTAGAACAAGCTATTGAGACAATAATTTCCATACAAGTATGAGCATCATCAAAGCATCACAGTAAAGGAATATAAATACAATAATGTAAACATTATACTAAGGCCCAAACATGTGATAATAAGAACATTCATGAAATTGAAAATATGAAATAATCAACAAAAACAAAATTTTAAATTAGATACACTTTAAAGATTACAATCTAAGAGACATTTTCAGATTTTTCAAGAACCCGACCTTTCATGGTTTGTAAAGAATTTTATCTATTTTCTAGATCATCTTTCAGAAATGGGATAGCTTTTCTAGATTTTTACTTATTAAAGAAATACTCCAATGTTATCTAGATTCGTCAACTGTTACAAAATCGGATTTTCTCTTAAAACACTTGCTCTTCTCAATAAAACCATTTTTACTTGAAAGATAACACTTTAAGGAAAGTTTTAATAGAAAAATGAGGTCAAAGGATTTTTTTGAAATTTTCTAGAATTTTTGAAAATGGACAGAAAATACCAGTCTTTCTTCCACAAAACTTGAAATAAGAGGAGCAATAGAAAAATAGGGAAACCATGAGTAATTGTCCACTTCTCTTATGATAAAAACATGCTAAATAATACATAAATAACTTAGATTTTTAAATTGCAGGGGTGCATTTGGAAATATTGTAAGATGTGAATAGAAAAGAATAGTTTTGCTTCCACTAAGAGAAAATACAAGGAAGGAAACAAGGCTCAACTTATTTTATTCAAACACAAGAAAACCATAAATACATATCTAAAAATGATATTTAAAACAACTAAGATCATGTATTCAAATGAGAAAATAAAAGAGAGGATTGTGTTGTGGCTTACTTGAATGCCTAGTGAAGTGTTTGCTCAAGAATTTCTTTTTTTTTCCTCCTCCACCCTCTCTCTTCCTTTCCTCTATCCCTCTCTATGCTAAAATGTGTGTCTATGTGTGTGTGTTGGATATGCAAAAGTGTTGGAAGAGAAGGTGTATTTATAGGAAATTTGGTGTGAAAAGTCCAAAAGGCTTTTTGTTCCAATGGAATGGGAAAGTTTTGGATTTAGTTTGAATGTAATGGAATGAGGGTTGATTAGGGTGCCAAATTAAGTGTTAAACAAGATCTAGTTATGATTAAATTAATGTAGACACCCCATTTTTGACCGACCTTAAGACTCAGACGTCACCGATTGAGCGCTCGGTGATGTTGCATATTGTGCTCGTTCAAAAGTCTCAGAGTCGCGGCCGTGTGCCCTGCCTCCCGATTGACTCTCTTACGTTTTGTCTCGGTATAACAGACTCGGTTTTCTCGCTTTTTCCCGAGGGAGGGAGAGGTCCCAGAGACCATCTCTCGGGCCGTGGGCTACATTTCGTGGGTCAGAGGCCATTTTGCCTGCCAGTCGGAGCCGTGTGCCTCGGTTCGGGACCACCCAACCATCTCCGATTCCTCCGGTTTTTGGCATGCATCTCATTTACTCCCTTTCGAGGGACACTGGGGTCTTAGATACCCACTTCGTAGCCAAACACCACTTTCGGTGCTTAACGGCCGATTTTTGGGACCCCGAATTGCGTGTTTTGGCCCCCGAGCATTCGTTTTGCATCGGTTTTTGTTCATTTTCGGCAAGTACCTCTGTTTTATCACCAGGAAGATCACTGGAGGGTGGGAGGCCAGCAATTGTCTCAAAGAGGTTATGCTCCTCGGCCCCACTGCTTTTTTTCACTTCCGGGCTAATGTTGAACACCCTAGGGCCATTTTCTTCGAGCCAAAACCACATATTTGTGTTGTACACACATGGGAGGACCCTAAAAACACATGGCCGGCTAGTAATTGCAATTGGACCTTTTGAACCCCTTCTGAAAGTGGCATGTTGTCTCTCTTGTTTCAGAGTTGCCAATTTCCAACCATAGGGTCTTGTTGTACACACATGGGAGGACACCAATATCTGGTGGCCGGCCAGAAATTCACAGTGACCTTTTTGACCCTTGGTCGGCCGGCCATAGGGGGTAGCCGGCCGGTCACCTGCAGCAAAAGTAGATGGCCGGCCATGCTCCTTGGGAGGTGTGCATGGCAGCTGTATAGCTTTATCCCCCAAAATATCTAATTTCGGGGGATATTTTGTAAGCAAGGGAACTTAATCCCTTAAGGCCTACACTCTTGGACACACTTTGACACACCATCCTTGCATGCATACATCTCTCTCTCTCCCTCAAGAGTTAGAACACTTGCCTCAAGCTTACAAACACAGATCCATCTCCATCTCTTTGATTCTTCTCAAGTTTGGTGCCATTTCTTCATCATCATCAAGCACCACCACCACCACTCCATTTGCAGCAGCAAGGAGAGGTTCTCAGAGGCTTAGAAGCAACATTCCTCAAGCCAAGAGGTAGAAAATAAAAGGTCTACAAGGGTAAGTCTCCATTTCCCTCTTTTGTAGCATTTTCTTGCTTCATTTCTTAAGCCTATTTGATCACTGTTTTAGGCTCCGACCCTAACTAAAAGGGTCACTCTTTTGAGATTATCTTCATGTTTGTTTAAGGGCTCAACCCTGTTTGAGCCCTCCATTTGGCACTTGCTTCAATATCGTCTTATATGCCATTTTTTTGCATGAAATTTATAGCCTATGAGTGATCTGTTTTCGAGCATAATGTAAACTCTAAGTGGGCCTATTTTGAGGCTCTCTTCAACATTGAAGAAGGGCTCAGTCCTATTTGAGTCTTCTATCTTTCACTTACTTCATAATCTCTCCTATTTACCGTAAACTTGCATGATTTGTTTGGCCTATATGTAAATTGTTTTGGAGTTTGTTACAAACTGTGAATAATCTTATTTTGTGTCCCTATACAACATTGTAGAAGGGATCAATCTTGTTTGGGGTCTCCATGTAGTACCTACCATTATACCCCTCTTTGACCCCCTTTGTTTGCATGCTTTTTTAAGCTTATCTAGCTTCTGTTTTCGGCCATCATCAGAACTGAAAAGAGTCATATTCTGATCTTCTTGACATATCTCATTAAGGGTCTTTTCTGTTTTGATGAATGTTTGGGGTACCTCATGTTATAGCCTTATGTATCCTAGTTCTTGCATGACATTTTTAGCATGTTTGCATACTGAGTTGGGGGATGACATCTACTGTAAATGTTCATATTTTTAGTCCCTCATCAGTGTTGTAGAAGAGTTTTTTTTCATTTGGGCATCGCGTGTATCACTTGCTTCAATACTCCTCTTGCGGGGCCATTTTTGCATTCTTGCTTAATCCTATGTGTGCTTGCTGTTTAGCCCTGTTTATGACTGAAAAATGCTTGTATTGGGGCTTTCTTGCTACTGTATTTTCATTCCATGTCCATATTGTGCATGCATTGCATAGCTATAGGCCATTTCGGGTGCCTAAATTCATGTTTCGGGGCCATTTCATGCATCGGGTGTACTTTCGCCTCATTTCGGGACTGTTTTTCCCCACATTTCAGTGCTGAAATTCTATTTGCATGTTTACATATCATATTCCATGCCATTTCATGCCTTAGGGCCATTGTTCTTTATGCGTCTGCAGCACGCATTTCGAGGCATCTCATTTTTATCCGACGGCCTCTTATGTGAGTGTGGCTGAGGCTCTCTCATGTTAGTATAAGTCCAATTTGCATTTGGAGTGCCATTTCATGCTTTAGTACCATTGCCTCGTTTTGCGTGCTCGTGTGCACGCATTTCGAGGCACTTCATTTTCATCTATCGGCCTCTTATGTGAGTGTGGCTGAGGCTCACTCATATTAGTATAAGTCCATTTTTGCATTCTGTATGCCATTTTAGTCTCGTTGCATCGTGTATGCCATTGCTTCGGTTTGCGTGCCCGTGTGCACGCATTTCGAGGCATCTCATTTTTCATCTCTCGGCCTTTTATGTGAGTGTGGATGAGATCCACTCATGTTAGTGTAAGTCCAATTTGCATTGCGTATGCCATTTCATGCCTTAGGATCATCGCCTCGGTTTGCGTGCCCGCGTGCACGCATTTCGAGGCATCTCATTTTCATAGCATTGTGCATGCTAGGATCGTATTTTAGTTGCATTCATACATATCATGCATATTGCATCGTGTTCGGGATAGGAGTTAGCCCGGGCACGGGAAACGGGGCACGTTTCGTACTCCGAGTGACGAAACAGGTCCCAATTCCCAAGTCACCGACACTCCGGATTACCCATGATGGAGTTAGGTTTTGTTGTAGCATTCATCTGCATTCATCCTATATTGAGTTGTGCAATCCGACTCTTCGGCCATCATGCATCGAGATACGTGATTGGTGGCACGAGGGTCGAGGCATGCATATATTTGTGAAATACATTGCTATGCCCTTTTCCTGCTCTCTGTTGCAGTAAAATCAAGAATCAGCAGTCTTCCGAGGCTTGGCACGTATTTCAAGGAACATTGCAAACAGAGGCTAATTGGGGCATCCTAGTGGATTTCCGCGCAAGGTAGCCCAACATGCATCATTTCATTATCCCGAGCGGAGTCAAGGTAGTCCCTGGCTTGCATGCCAGTTTACAGCTTTCTTAGTTAATTTGTTAATTAATTAGGAATTTGTATATTTATTTCGGACTGTATTATTCTTTCATTCGGACTGTATTATTTATTTGGACCCTCTGCGCAATGGCATAATTGTAATAAGTGTGGGTGAGTGTGATGTATGTCTTCCAACCCCCACTTCTTTCTCCCTTTTATTTACTTGCTTATGATGGTTAGCTATAAGGCATATTTCAATAGCATACAGTATGACAGCATGTTTGCATCATTCATCTGTTTTGCACGCACCGGGCTCGGCGCATCATACAAACTGCATTTGTATTTCAATTCCAAATTGAGTACGTGATAATTGTAGCATTTCATATGCCATGTTTAGAATAGCCGAGCCTGCTATAGTTTGCATCTTTGCATGTGTTGCATTAGACATTTCAGTATGCTTAGGTCCATGCATGGATTTCTAACAGGCTTCTGTTTTGGCTTGGAGTACTCGGTAAGTTTTATGCTTTAGCATCCTTGCATGCGTGTGAGTGACTGCCATGAATAGCATGCTTACCATGAGGCTAAATGCTTATGTGATATAACTACCTTGAATGCCTGTGGGTGGAGGTTGAGTTACTTGAGTTGGGATAATTCATTGAATGTTTGTTTTAAGCCCACTAGATGGTGGCGAAATCACGTTTTTCTAAGCCCACCCGAGGGTGGCAAATCCACGTCTTAGCCTACCTGCGGGTAGCACCATCAAACCATTTTCAAACAAACAAACATGAAGTGTTTTGTTCCAATTCAGGCGGCTCAGTCTATACTTGTATGCTGTGCGCATCACATAGTAACCTAGGCTAATAACCGGAATAAGAACATACAATGTTTTCAAAAACAGATATCATGGTTAGTAGAGGCCGGTCTTTGACCGGGCGAGCGGGGGTGCTCACGAAGTGACCTTCCCCAATCGTACCCAAGTTCCCGAGCCGAGGCAACTTTGGTGATGACGGACACGTGGCCTTTTGGCACCGAGTCAGGGTTTCCTAAATTTCCCATTAAAAAACATTTAGGTGGCAACTCTGTATCTGGAAAAGCAGTCCATGTTTGGCACTTCTTTAAAAAAATCAGTTTTCTCAAAACGATTTGCCAGATTTGGACTCTTTGGTTCAAGATTGAGGACCGTGACATTTGAGTCCTTCGAACTGTAGTAGACCCAATATCGAACCAAAACGGGGGGGACTCGCACTTCCTTCCCCCGGGATGCGTTCGGGGCCGTCTACAGTTTCTGGCGACTCTGCTGGGGAGTCAGAGAACTTGACTCGAACTCGTGATATCTGGTTTTGACTACATTTGTGTGTTTCTTTGCATTGCATTTGCATTGGTGCGCCTAGGACACCGTGTTTGCCATCTGCTATTCCTGAGCAGTTTGCCGGAGGCTTGTCTTGTCAAGGCATGTCCATACGGCTGACCGGTTACGGGCTCTGCCAGCATGGGAACACAAACCCTGGTTTTACCGGGGCACCCTTTTTGACCATTCGACCTAGTGCATATTCGGATCCATAGTGACCATTCCAAACTGGGACAGGTTGCTTACCCGTTTATAGGTTGTTTGAAACCGCTGTGTGCATAGTAAAACCCTAGCTCCTGACAAAATACGACAGGGAAACCCTACCCCAACATAGGGGTGTTTTGGCTCTCACTTATCTGCTATGTGCTTATTAGAGTGTGTCTCTACAGGGAATGCATGTATCAGTCTATGAGTTTGGGCGTCAGGCCTGCGGGCATCAGTCAGTATTTGAGAATCAGTTGTCTGCGGATATCGGATTTAGTTTTGGGGAATAGTGATACAGGAACAGTGATCAGTTATTGAGGACAGTGTATTTTCAGCTTATCAACTGCGTGTTGTATGCCCGACTGTGTGTTGTGTGTATTTAATTTAAGCTGTTATGCTGCCCGTTTTTCTGGTCATTTATTTCCTTTTTGCTTTATTATCTTTTTGCTAGGGCAGTTTTTAGCACGATTGCTTCCGAACCAATAGATACCCCCCAAGCACTTTGGACACGAGGTCGCCGACTCAACCGATCCGAGGATCTCGTTGACGGACATCCAGTGTTCCACTCTCTACCCCCAGTTATCAGAAGAAGGCCGAGGAGGCGCAGTGTCGAACAGGATTACCGGACAAAGGGTACGCTGGACAAGAACAAATAAATTTGAAATTTCTATGTCTGCCATAGAGGTACATTTACTGCTCATTCAGATGGAACCGCAGAATACATCAGGGATGGAGGCGATGATGCGCCAGATGCATGAGAGCATGAAACAGATGCAAGATGATGCCATCCGCCAAGCGGAATTCTGCAAGCAACAAGTCATGATCATGGCCCGGCCGAAGCCGATCACTAGGTCGCAACAAAGAATGCAAATACCGCTTCACATCGCCTCCTCCACCACCGCTCCACTACCCGAAAGGTGCATCTATGGTCGAATACCGCCAAATCCTCGTAATATCCTCTCGAACACCTGAATACCTTACCCGATGTCCGAACACTCAAGAGGACACAGTCTTCCAACTGGCCGCTCGCCCCACTTCGCCAAGAATCGTCCAAGAATCTTACACCCAACCACCCGACTCTCCATTTGAGTTCGAGGTAGATCATACACTCTGACCGAGTAAGTTGGAGAAGCTTTTCAAGAAATCGCAGGGGTGAAGGCCATCCTGCACATTGAAGATGGCTACACCGACGCGTGGCCGTGACCTTCGCCGCATGATTCAAGATGCCACAGATTGATCGTTTTGATGGGTCAGGAGATCCTATGGTCCATCTCCGGCTATTTTCAGACATCTTGAGGCCAATGGGCCTAACCCGACCACAAAAGCTTTCTTTATTTGGCAGAACTTTGTCGGGGGTGGCGGCCATCTGGTACGCAAAATTAGAAGATGATGTGAAGAGAAACTGGGATGAGCTGGCTGAGGCCTTCGTTGCACAGTACTCATATAATACACAGATCGAGATTACAACACGTGATCTCGAAACAACGAGGCAGGAACAAAAAGAGACTTTCTCTGATTTTGTAACTCGGTGGAGAGCAAAGGCATCAATGATGACCTTGAGGCCAACAGATAAAGACCAAATTCGGATGATTGTACGCAATCTCCAACCGAAGTTAATGCAGAAAATGATCGTACTCCCTTTTCCCACCTTCTCAGATTTACACGAGATGGGGGTACAGATCGAGGATGCGATGAAGCAAGGTTTGATCGACCAGGACCGAGAGCAGCCCCGAAGGACATTCAACCGTAATAACACCGCAGGACCGAGTGGCGCTGGCAACACAAGGACTTCGGAGGTCGGCATGGTCACCACCACTCCCCCTTCCCAACCAAGGCCCGCAACGGCCACACCCTTTTCCAGTACCTCCGGGAGCAGTAACCAAGCCCTGAGATACCAATCCAGAGGCCAAAGAACCTTCACTCCACTATACTGTAACAGCGCCTGCGTGGGACCTCGCTACTACAGTTCGGACTTCCTTTTGTTTGTTACGGTTCTAAATCTGAACCAAAGAGTCCGACTCTGGCAAATCGTTTGAGAAAAACAGATTTTTTGAAAAGTAGTGCCAAACATGGACTGCTTTGCCAGATTACAAAGTCGCCACCTAAATATTTTAAAATGGGAAACTTAGGAAACCCTGACTCAGTGCCGAAGGCCACATGTCCGTCATCACCAAAGTGGTCTTGGCTCGGGAGCTTCGGTACGATCGGGGAAGGTAAGCTATGAGCACCCCCTTTCGCCCGGTCCAAAGACCGGCCTCTACTAACCGTGATATCCGTTTTTGAAAACATTACATGCTCTTATTCCAATTATTAGCCTAGAATTACTATGTTATGCGCGCAGCAAACAAGTATAGACTAGATCGCCTAATTTGGAAATAAACATTGCATATCCGTTCGTTTTGAAAATGCTTTAGAATTTGCTACTCGCAAGTAGGCTAAAACACGGATTTTAATGAGTTTTCCCAACTCAAGCAATCCCACCTCCACCCACAGGCATTCAAACAGTTTATCTCACATAAGCACTTAGCCGCATGGTAAGCATACTGTCATGGCAACATTCGCACGCATGCGGTATGCTAAAGCGTAAAATACTTACATCGTACTCCGTGCCAAAACAATAAACTAGTTAGCAAACATGCATGTCCTAGTTCATGTTAAGTGGCTAATGCAACACATGCGAGATGCAACTTAGAGTAGGCTCGGCTAACCCTAAAGATGGCATGTGAAATGCACTTTATTCGATGCACGTATTCGATTTGGAATTGAAAATACAATGCAGTTTGTATGATGTACCGAGCCCGGTGTATGTCAACAAATGCATAAATGCACGCATGCATAGCATAAGGTATGCTAAAATAAACGTGCCCTAATCTACCATCATAAGCAGGTAAATAAAAGGGAGAAAGAAATGGGGGTTGGAAGACATACACCCACTCACGCACACTTATTACAATTACGCCCTCGCTCGGAGGGACCGAAAGAATAATACAAATTAATTAACTACGCAAGCTAATTAATATATTACAAATAGCCTTATTAGTTAACAAACTAACTAAGCTGAGAAAAGCAGTAAACCGCTTCGGGAGGAGAGCCAAATGCAGGCGCGCTTGGGTTCCGCTCGGAATTGCACTGCCATGCCTAGCTTGCCTCTGTTTTCTCTGTTTTGCTCCTCTGGAAGCTGCCAAAGTCCTAGGAATACTTTCTTAGGTACTGAAGATCACTACCGGCTGCACAAAACTTCCACCGGCAGTGGATTGAGCTCATCGGCACTGAATTGATCCATCGGCTGCGAATCGACTGCCGGTCGGCACTAAACACCTTGGCCGCAATCAATGCTCGCAGAACCCGCAACTCACAAAGAAGAGAGGGCAACATCTTGGCATGGCAATGCAATTCAAAGCATATATGCACTAAACACACTTCTTATCATACTAATGACTCAAAGGAAGATGTGCCTCGATTCTCGAACCACCAATCACGCATTTCCATGCATGATGGCCCAAAGAATCAAGTGTGCTACTTTGATTTTAAATGCATGCAATGCAAACAAGCACATAAGGGTGCTAAACCTCTATCACACACACTTCAAGAGGCCAAGCATGCACAATGCAATGCAATGAAGTCCTAAGCATGTCATCTATATGCAATATGAGCAATACAATATACTTATGCAAACATACAAGTGAACATGCAAGATAAGCATGCAAACCAATTGAAGGATGGACTTAAGCATGAATTGGGCAACTCTAAATAGGCTCAAAACAAAGGGCCAAATGCTATAGAAGTGAAGACTAAGATACATGCAACACATGTACACATGCAAGCATACATGATCCAACACTTAGGCATAAACAAGACAACATTCAAGCACACTTGAAATGAGTTAAACATGGACAATTAGCATGCATAGAAAGCTCTGAAAATCATGCAAAATATGATGCTAAACCAAGCAACAAAGTAGGCTAAGCATGCAACAAGTGGCCCAAGTACTTAAGGCAAACCAATGAGGCATCGAACCACACATACTACAACCACACATGGTAACACTTAACCAATTAAAAATAGAGTTTTAACACATAAAACTAAGCCCAAAAGACCACTTAGATGGCATCTAAATGGCATGAATCCAAAGGCATGCACAAATGCTAAAGCATGAGGCATACAACACATGCTTTTAAAGCATTAAAGAGGCAACTAAGGCAAGCATACAAGCACACCAAAGGGACTGAAATGACATGCCAAATGGTTCCAAACCATCAAAATGAGGTAAGCAACACATGCTACACATGCATACTCAAAGGCTAGCAAGCCTAAAATGCAAAGGGGCTATATAATGCATGCCAAGATCAACCCAAATGACTATGGACAGAGCTAAAACATGTCAAAATAAGCATAAAACATTCATAAGTCTAAGCCTAAAGCATGCTCAAACTAGGGCTAACAACCTAGGCATGTTAAGGGACTAAAGAGGCATTACAAAGTAACCATGCAAAACATGCAAGGAGTACTAAAACCAACACTTAGCAATGTCATATTAGGGCATAATGAGCATAAAGTGCAGCCAAGACATGCTCTTCAAACATTCAAAACTATGCTCCCTTTAGAGACCAAAACTTGCCCTTTTCAAGGACATCAAGGAGAGGGGGTGGCCCTCTCCTTCTTAGGACTTTAAGGCATCATCTACACCACTGAAATCCCTCAAGATTTCAGTGGTGAAGAGACCCGAACACCAAAATCCCGGAGCTCAACAAAATAGTACAAAATGAGGCCCTTTTCAAGGCCTAAGAGGGGTCAAACCTCCCCAAAGCACAAAATACCCTTAATAAACTATCAAGAGGACTAAAAAACAGAACTTTTTTGTATTGAACACCAAGCACAAAAACAGTTCAAGGATAGGTCAAAATGGAGTGCAAGAATGGGGTAAATAAAGTAAGTTTCTCACCCTTGTTGACCCTCTTCACAAATGTTGACTTTGTTGCTTCCTTGAGCTCCAAACTAGTCAAGAACAGCAAGAATAACCTCTTGAAACCTCAGAAACCAAGGAAAGGTGAAACACTAGGTGTTGATGTGCAATAGTAAGACACAAACACCTAGTCACACAAACAAGGGGGAAAAAGAGAGATAGAATAGATATAGAATTCAAACCCTAAAACCAGAGCTTCTTCTCACCTTTCTAACCAAAACTTTTTCTAACCCTAATGCCAAGAGAGAAGGCCTTCTCTTATAGGCAACCATCTTGTAAAGCTTGTCAAACAAGCTTACAAGGAGGGCATCCCTCCATACACGTGTATGGAGGGGAAACAAATGCAAGACAACTGCTTTAAAATATCTCATAAAGCAAGCTGCCAAGTGGTCGTGAGGCAAAATTGTCATTTTGACAAAATTGTTGCCGGCCAAAAAGAGTGCCGACCGGCACAATATAGTGCCGATGGCAACAACAACCCGGTGGTGGCCTGCCTTCGCCGGTGAATGTGGGGATGCCTTAGAAGGCATTCCCTGCCCCTCCAAGGCAAAGCACAAGTGTTTGGTGCAAAACCAAACACAAAACAGTCAAGTTTGGAGGTCCTGAGGCAAGGCGCGTAGCCGAGAACTCCGGGAACTCCAAACGAACACGAACATGGATAATCACCGAGTGTTCAAGTGGTGACGTCCAAGTCTTGAGGACGGTCACAAATGGGGTGTCTGATTGCCCCTCTTTGGTAACTTCAAGTCATAACAATGACGGGAGTGAATGTCAAAGCCCAGAGACGACCCATTTTTGACAAGGCCGAAGACTTGGACAAACATGCAAGACAAAACAAGGTATGTGTCCGAAGGCAGGGGAAAAATGCAAGACGATGCAAGAAGCCGAGCATAACTTATGATGATGCAAAGAAAGTTGTAATGAAGCACGCATGCAACAGTTGTAAGCTAGCATATGCAACAGACTACACTGTAGAAGGGATGTAAGAGAATTATGCGATTCTCAATACGTCTCACACGGAGGATACAATACCTGTGCAGCTCGTCCGGTTGCACCGGCCTCAAATAAGCCATACATACAATATCGTGCCTGCAAAGAAAGTAAACTTAACAGGTACAATATTGTTAGCCATATGCATGGCAATGCGAAATGCAAAATGATATGCAATATATACAAAATGATGTATGAACAATGCATATGATAATGCAATGCAATCGAAACAATGCAAACTACATGCAAAGCAATTGAATCATGATTCAATCATGAGCGGTTCGAAACCACACAAATGTCAAATAGATTGATGGAAGTAACGAGTCCGTCTACCATAGAACGAAGTCTGAACTATGAGTGATGTAGACGGACACAAGAACAAGTATTGGGTGGAATGACATAAGTGGGGTGACGACCCGCTGAGGAAAGAATAATGATCCTAATGCTGGATGCAATAATTACACTACAATGCAATAGAAATGGATATGGCATGCAGCTAAACCGTATTTTGCCTAGGAAAAGCATGTACACATACAAGCCATGTCTAACACAGAAAAGGTGCCGCAACCTCAAACCAAGTTCATCAAGGAATAGGCGCGATGCACATGAACCATGCTTTGACGTGAAAAGTAAGGGCACATACCAGACCAAGCTCAACAAGGAAAGGTGCAAGCCATAGATGGAAGATGATGCAGTGGATGCATGCAAGCTACAATGCAATATGCAATGGAATGGATATTTACAGAAAATGCATGACATATGCTCTATATTACAATGATGCGTGACAAATGCATGTTTTTTTGTTTTCGGTTTTGAATTTTTGAAATGCATGACATATGCACTATATTACAATGATGATGCATGGCAAATGCAATATTTGTTGGTTGTTTTTTTTTTGTTTTTTTGAAATGCATGACATATGCAATATTTACAATGATGCATGACATATGTAATATGATGCAATGATGCATGACAATGCAGCATGATGCAATGGCTGCGATTGCAGTTTTCCCTATCTTACCAACAGGGCGATATACTAGGTTGGTTCAGTATCCAGAATTGAGGCGTAGACATGCCGCCTCAACCTATGGGGTTTCCATACAGATTTCAAGCCGAGGGTACACCCCCTGGGTATTTAAACCATACTTTAGTCTCGGAAGTCCCGAACCTTTGCGTTCTAGGCATAAGCCGTTTGTAACAACGCCCGCGGGGGATCTCGCCACAGCTCGGACTCGATTTTTGTTGCGGTTCTAAATCTCGAACCAAAGAGTCCAAATCCGGCAAATCGTTTTGAAGGAAAACAGATTTTTGAAAGAAGTGCCAAACATGGTGCTTTGCGGATATTAGTCGCCACCTAAATATTTTAAAATGGGAAATTTAGGAAACCACGACTCGATGCGAAAGGCCACGTGTAAAATCATCACCAAAGTTGGCTCGGGAACTTGGGTACGATTAAGGAAGGTCACATCGTGAGCACCCCCTCTCGCCCGGTCAAAGACCGGCCTCTACTAACCATGATATCTGTTTTTGAAAACTTTGTGCGTTCTTATTCCGGTTATTAGCCTAGGTTACTATGTGATGCGCCTGACATACAAGTATAGTGAATCGCTGAATTGGAACTAAACATCTCATGTTTGTTTGTTTGAAAATGGTGTGATGGTGCTACATGAGTAGGCTAAAATCTTGGATTTTGCCACCCTCGGTGGGCTTAGAAGCGATGATTTTGCCACAATCTAGTGGGCTTAAAACAAGCATCAATGAATTGTCCCAATTCAAATAACTCAACCTCCACCCAGGCATTCAAGGCGGTTATATCACATAAGCGTAGCCTCATGGTAAGCATGCTATCATGGCAACACTCACACGCATGCAAGGATGCTAAAGCATAAAACTTACCGAGTACTCGGCCAAAAGCAAGCTCGTTAGAAATCATGCATGATCCTAAGTATCTTGTAATGCCTAATGCAACACATGCAAATGCAACTATAGCGAGGCTCGGCTATTCTAAGTATGGCATATGAGATGCTTGACTATCAAGTACTCAACTTGGAATTGAAATACGATGCGGTTTGTATGATGCCGAGGCGATGCGTGCAAAAGCAGATGAATGATGCAAACATCTTTGTCATACTATATGCTAATTGAAATATGCCTATATCTAACCATTCAAAGCGGGTAAATAAAAGGGAGAAAGAAATGGGGTTGGAAGACATACATCACACTCACACACCCTTATTACAACATTGCCCTCATGAGGGTCCGAATGAATAATATCTGAGACCGAATAAAAGAATATCTGATCCGAAATAATACAAATTCTAATTAATTAACAAATTAATTACAAAAGAATTAAAACTGGCGTGCAAGCCAGGGACTGCCTCGCTTCTGATAGATGTTGCATATTGGACTGCTTGGCGCGGAAATCCACTGGGATGCCCTGATTAGCCTCTGTTTGCACTTTTCTCGAAATGCGTGCACTCAGAAAGTTGTTGATTGTTGATTTTCTTTAGCAGAAGGCGGGAAAAGGGCATAGCGATGTATTTCACAAATATATCGTGTCTCGATCCTCGCGCCACCAATCACGCATATCGATGCATGATGGCGAGGAAGCGGTTGCACAACTCAATATTGGGATGAATACACATGAATGCTGAAAAATGGGATGCCTCGAAATGCGTGCCGCAGGCACGCAAAGCGATGATGAAAGATGAAAAGTCGGATAAAACCGAAGTGCCTCGAAATGCGTGCCTGGTAGCGTAAACCGGCGATGATGAAAGATGAAAATCGGATAAAACCGAAGTGCCTCGAAGTGCGTGCTGGTAGCGCAAAGCCGGCGATGATGAAAGATGAAAATCGGATAAAACCGAAGTGCCTCGAAGTGCGTGCCTGGTAGCATAAGCAAAGCGATGATGAAAGATGAAAATCGGATAAACCGAAGTGCCTCGAAGTGCGTGCCTGGTAGCGCAAACCGAGGCGATGATGAAAGATGAAAATCGGATAAACCGAAGTGCCTCGAAGTGCGTGCCTGGTAGCGCAAACCGAAAGCGATGATGAAAGATGAAAATCGGATAAAACCGAAGTGCCTCGAAGTGCGTGCCTGGTAGCGCAAACCGGCGATGATGAAAGATGAAAATCGGATAAAACCGAAGTGCCTCGAAGTGCGTGCCTGGAGCGCGCAAACCGAGGCGATGATGAAAGATGAAAATCGGATAAAACCGAAGTGCCTCGAAGTGCGTGCCTGGTAGCATAACCAGCGATGATGAAAGATGAAAATCGGATAAACCGAAGTGCCTCGAAGTGCGTGCCCACAGCGCAAAACCGAAACAATGCAAAAATAATCTGAATGGCACGAAATGATATGCAAGTATGGTAATGGAATTTCAGCACCTAAATAAAGGGGAAAACAGCCCCGAAACAAATCGAAATGACACCCGAAGCATGCATTCATCCCGAAAGTGTGAAATTAAGCCCCGAAATGGCCTATAGCCATGCTATGCATGCGAGATATGATCATGGCAGCAAGAACAGTAGCAAGGCAGTCCCAAATATGGCATTTTTTCAGTACAAAACATGGCCAAATTAATAGCACAGATATGGCAACATTAGCATGCAAAAATACGGTAAAAGGGGGGGATTACAAAGCAAGTGATATCTACAATGCTCAAACCCAAAAACTCAGTTCTACAACTTTAAATAAGGGCCAAAAATATGCACATATTCAGTTTATGGAAACCCCAAAATCAGAATAAAAACGTGCTAGAAATTCCATGCAAAATAGGCTCAAAATAGGCTATATCATGAGACTTGCCAAACCATGCACCAAACAGCAAAATTTTCTTCATGAAACATGTAAAGGGGGTCAAAATAAGACCCATTTCAGTTCTGACCAAAGGCCAAAACCAAAAGCACAAGAGGCTACAAAACATGCAAGAACACGGTAAATTTGATGGATTTCCAAGGAAGTACCAAAAATATACACCAAATGTCTTAAGGCCCTCAACATAACATGAAGAGGAGACAAAAACAAGGCTATATCTAAGCCTGATGAAGGCTGAAATCCGGATCCAAGTAAGCCTAACAAAGTATGCAAGAATTAGGGCCTAAAGTGAATTTCCAAGAGAGGTGGTATATAGAATGGCCAAAAGAGGTTGATCCCTTCTACAATGTTGTAGAGGGGCTCAAAATAAGCACAAAACCAGTAGGGGTCGGAGCCCCAAAAACAAATGCAAATAGGCTAAAACTAGCATGCAAATTGGTGACATACAAGATGGATATTGAAGGAAGTGTATCATGGAGACACCAAATGAAGTTGAGCCCTTCTACAAAGTTGTAGAGGGGCTCAAAACAAGCACAAAAGCAGTATGGGTCGGAGCCCTAATTCTCAGCCAAATAGAGTATAGAAATGAATCAAGAAAAAGCCCTAAAAGTTGGTTTTGAGGACTTACCCTTGAAGACTTGTCTTTCTTTGATTCTTGGCTCGATTTGTAGCTTCTCAACCTCTGAAATTCACTTCCTAGCTGCTGGAATGGTAGTAAGGAAGGTGAGGCTAGGGGTTGAGGAAGGAACGGCCTTGACACTTGATGCTCTTTAGGAGTTTAAAGCTTTGGAAATGAAGGATTTTGGAGGGTGATCTTGAGACAAGTTTTTCCAACCTTGAAGAGGGAGGGAGGGCCTTCAAATAGGCAAGAAATGGGGTGTAAAGGGAGGAAAGCACCCAATCTTTCCTCGAAATATCCCGGATGCCGGGATATGTTGGAAGATATCAGGACAATTTGGAGACAGTAAAGCGAGAATCTGGCCGGCCAGGTAAATTTGTGGGAGGTGGCCGGCCAGCCACCCACCACTGGCCCGGCCTAGCCACCTCAAAAACCAACTTCAAAATTTCGGCCGACCACCATACAAGAGTGTCCTCCCAAGTGTGTAGGATAAGGCCCCAGGTTGGAATCGCAACACCGAAGAAGTCACAACATAGAACTTGAAGAGAGGCTCAAATGAAATGCACCATTTGGCCGGCCACCATACCAAAGTGTCCTCCGGATGTGTAGAGCAAGGATCCAAGGTTGGAATTTGGCAACATTGAACCAAGAGCCACAACATAGAGCTTGAAGGAGAGTCCCAAAAATGAACTTTATAATTTCTGGCCGACGGTATAAAGGGTCCTCGGATGTCACGATCCAGATATGTAACTTTGGTTGGAAGAAAATACCCCCAAGGTGTTCAACATTGGCGGAAGTGAGCAAAAGCGGGCTCGGAGGAAGGCAGTTATCTGGGATAATTCTTGGCCTCCCACCCCGGTGATCTTCACGATGTTGAAGCAGAGGTACTGCCAAGTTTGAACAAAACTAATGAGAAATGAGCGTTCGGGGCCAAAAGCAACCGTCGGGATCGAAAATGAAATGAGTCTGGGAAATGGTGTTCGGCGAAGTGGGTATCTGCGACCCAGTGTCCCTCGGAATGACAAAAGCAGAGGTCCTGCCAAAAATCGAGAAACCGATGCAAAATGAATGCTCGGGACCAAAACCGCTCAATTTGGGGTCCAAAGGTTATGAGCACCGAAAGTGGCATCTGACCTGAAGTGGGCATCGGGGCCCAGGGTTTCGAAATGATAAAACAGAGGTTCTGCCAGAAACCGGAGAAAGCGGATGCGAAATGAAGCTCGGGGCCCAAATCCGCGATTCGGGGTCGAAAATGGTCGCCAGACCTGAAGTGGCGTTCGGCTGAAGTGGGCATCGGGGCCCCAGTGTTCCTCGGAACATTAAACAGAGGTCTTCGCCAAAAAGGAGAAGTCGGAGATGGTTAGGCGGTCGAGCGAGGCACCTGACTACGGCTCAAAACGGAACCGGGCTCGAAATGGGCAAAATGGCCTCTGACCACGAAAAGTAGCTCACGCCACCGGAGATAATCTCTGGGATCACTCCCTTCCCTCGGGAAAGAAAAGCAGAGAAGACCGAGCTGGTTATGGCAAGAGACAAGGTAGAAGATGGTTGAAGTCGGGAGGCGGTGGCGGCCGCGACTCGAGACTTCTAAACGAGCCTGACATGCAATATCACCGGCGCTCAATCGGTGACATCGAGTCTTAAGGTCGGTCAAAAATGGGGTGTCTGATTGCCCCGCTTTGTGAACTTCGGAAGTCAAGAAGTGGCGAGTGAATGTCAAAGCCGAAGGCGACCCATTTTGACAAAGTAGAAGACTTAGACAATCATACAAGGTAAACAGAGATGTGTGCATGAGCGGGGGGGCAAAATGCAAATGATAGGCACGGAGTCAAGTGATCGTGCAAGTCGAAGTCGTAATGAAGCAAGTATTGACAAATAGATGCAGTTTTAAGCAAGAATGCAAAGCAACAACTACATCTCATGCGAGTTAGGAATGCGGAGAATTATTCAATTCTCGTCGCGTCTCACGGAGAAGATACGATACTGCGATTAAATGCAGTCGCTTGACCTCAAATGAACCGTACATACAATATCGTGCTGCAAAAGAAATTCAACAAGAACAATATGCTAACAACATATATTCAATGCGATTCCGTAATTGAAAAGTTTGACACACGATTAATGTCGGCAAGTGAATGCAAATCTAACCACATTTCATGCGAGAAAGGATTGCGAAAGGATGTAAGAAAATTATTACAATTCTCACTTTGTGAATACGGTGTGCATTTGTGATAGATACAAAGCGAGTGTGATGGATACACTATATGAAGCAAAGCGTGATGGATACACAAGATGAGCATAGTGTGATAGATGCACAAAGAGAAAGTGTGTGATTGATACACAAAGCGGCGTGTGATTGATACACAAAAGTGTGTGATTGATACACAAAGTGAGCATGTGATAGATACGTAAAGTAGGCATAGTGTGATAGATGCGACAGAAGTGTGTGATAGATACACTATATGAACAAAGTGTGATTGATACACTAAGTGAATGAAGTGAGCAAAGTGTGATGGATACACAAAAGGCAAGCACAAAGTGTGATAGATGCCTTGGCGAACAAGCGTGATGGATATACTAAAAGCAAACACAAAGTGTGATAGATGCACTTAGTGAGCAGTATGATTGATACACTAAAAGTGAACACAAAGTGTGATAGATGCACTTAGTGAACAAGTATGATAGATATCTTGATGCGAACACAAAGTGTGATAGATGCACTATGTGAGCGAGTGTGATTGATACACTAAAAGTGAACACAAAGCGTGATAGGTGCACTTAGTGAGCAGTATGATAGATATCTTGAGGGTGAACATGAAGTGGGATAGATGCACTTAGTGAGCAGAGGGTATGATGGATATACTAAATGTGAACACGAAGTGTGATAGATGCACTTAGTGAGCAGGGTATGATTGATATACTAAATGTGAACACGAAGTGGGATAGATGCACTTAGTGAACAAGTATGATGGATATCTTGAGTGGTGAACACGAAGTGGGATAGATGCACTTAGTGAGCAGTATGATTGATATACTAAATGTGAACACGAAGTGTGATAGATGCACTTAGTGAGCAAGTATGATTGATATACTAAATGTGAACACGAAGTGGGATAGATGCACTTAGTGAACAAGTATGATTGATATACTAAATGTGAACACGAAGTGGGATAGATGCACTTAGTGAACAAGTATGATGGATATCTTGAGTGGTGAACACGAAGTGGGATAGATGCACTTAGTGAGCAAGTATGATTGATATACTAAATGTGAACACGAAGTGTGATAGATGCACTTAGTGAGCAGAGTATGATGGATATACTAAATGTGAACACGAAGTGGGATAGATGCACTTAGTGAACAAGTATGATTGATATACTAAATGTGAACACGAAGTGGGATAGATGCACTTAGTGAACAAGTATGATGGATATACTAAATGTGAACACGAAGTGGGATAGATGCACTTAGTGAACAGGAGTATGATTGATATACTAAATGTGATAAAGTGTGATGAGAGTGTGATTGATACACTAAATAAATGAAGTGTGATTGATACACTAAGTGAAATGAGAAAGAAACTTGATAGGTACAATGCAATACAATGCATGATGCTTACGGAAAGCAATAAATGGACAAAGCGGCGCTTTTAGAAAGCACCTCACGAGGTGAATGGCGGTGAACCGCTCTACTCGTGGGATCTCCTCGTGCTCTTGAACACTTACCTTCAACTCACGGTACAAAGGCTGCGGAATGCTAACAAGTAACAATATCTGCATGTAGAGCCACAGTGCCGCTTGTCTTCTGATCATACTCACAACTTTCCCTATTCTCCAGCGGGGTGTGAGACTAGGTTGGTTCGATATCGAGATTGAGGTGCATACTGCTGTCTCAATCTATGGGGCTGCCATCTGATTTCAAGCCGAGGGCGCGCCTCTGGGTATTTAAACCAGACTTTAGTCTCGGAAATCCCGAACCTTTGCGTTCTAGGCCACGGCCATTCGAACTCTAGTTTCCACCGTCGCAGTTGGTCTCCTAGGAACTCACTGCGAACACAGCCAAGATGCCTCTGGCAGGGAATGGTACTCAAGGAGAGCACTTCTGATCGCCATTCTGGCTTGAAGTAGACTTGATCTTGAGCTTGAGGCAGAGGCACACTCATACTTCGGAACATTGGCAAGACCTGAAGAGGTACACACGGAATATAGTCTCGGAACTTACTGATGTTGGAACAAACTCAGATGCCCGACATTTCCCTCTTTTGCTTTTGCTGCGGCCGAAACTCATAGCCAGATAGGTCTGGTTCTCTTGTTCACACTTATCGGGGTGGACCTGCGGTTTCTGAAAGAACAAATTACATTTTGCACAAATGTGGAGAACGGCACAGCACTCATAGCACAAAGCGATTTTTATTTTTTGAAAATGAGAAAAGGATTCTCAGCGGGTATTGAGCCTACGATGACTCTGACACTACGACTCAACAAGAAAACAAAAGGCACATAACTTAGACACATCGAGTAACACTCGAGGCGACTCAAAATAAGGATCGAGATAAAACAAAAAGACACGACACTCAGGCGTGTGCAGGGGAACTGTTTCACCGGTATGTTTCCCATCCTTTCTTATTTGTGATTCTCACATCACTCGGCCCTCAAGCTCTAGTTTTACGAAAAAGCCCTTTTCTCACTTTTTCTCATCGCACATCTCTATTCTTCAATCTCTCATTTTCAATCCCTCACTGGGTGGTTGATGGATAAACGACAAGTTGTGGGCTCGTGCCTCTAGCATTACGCTAGATTTTCTTTCTTGTTCACTGGTGAGTTTCTCCCACAGAGGGTTGCGCTACAATTGGGTGTGTAGCGGATCTGCGGTGACATCGATCGATGATGCCTGCTTGGAGTTTGGACATGGTTAGATCTGCCGGATGAGGAATGGAATATGTTGATCCATTCGGTTTGTGCGACTTGGCTTGATACTTCGTTGGTCGGAGGATGAGAGCTTTCTGCCCTCTTGCTGTGCCCTTCAGTTGTGCCTTGGTTGGCAGGTAGAGTGCCCTACTTGGCAAGTATGTTGATAACGGGGAAAAAGCAGAACCTGACTCAACTGTGCCCTTAGTTCGTCATTTTGACCATTTTTTATTTTGGTTTTCTCCTAAAAAAAATTTGACCAAAATGAGAGTTAGATTAACATGCTTGTTCAATTTTAGATTTGAAATCATGCAAGTCAGGCTATGAGCACTGAAAATTTTCCTTTTTTGGGTCCAAGAAATGGCCTAGTTTTTGGAAAAGATGGAACAATTTTCGAGAAAATTAGTCAACCTCAGTAAAAATTCTCAAAAACTATTTTTGCACACGGCCACTTGCTCGACGAGCATGAAACCTACTCCTGAGATGCACAACCTCGGATCCAAGGAAAAGCGCCTGCTTGAAGAGCGGCATGGCAACTGAAAGTTGCCCTTGTTTGAAAACACTTGCCATGGCGTATTGAATGGCAACGGAAAGTTGCCTTGTTTGAAACGGCACCGCGTCGCGTTGAATGGCAGCGGAAAGTTGCCTTGTTTGGATAGCACCGCAAAGACGTTGTAATCAATCTTGAGTGATGAACACAACCGGACTCTCGGATCTGAAGAGGCAGATGACCAAAACCATTGCATGGGCCTTGATCGAATCGAAGTGTTTTCTGGTGGACTTGAATGAAGTTGCCTACGTATCCCAAACATGGGAATCAAGCCTTACGTAGTTCGGGGTTAAGGTACACTCGGGTATTTAACCTCTCCTTTTTATGCTCTAACTTTTGCCAAGGCGCCTGTTGCAGGTTTTCGACCTTGCGAGCTTTGTTTTTCTTTTTTTTCTTTCATTCTTTTCTTTTCTTTTCTTTTTTGTTTTTTTTTTTTGTTGTTTGTTTTTTTTTTTTTCTTTTTCATTCTTTGCATTTTTCTCTTTTTCTTCTTTTTTTTCTTTTCTTCGCTCTAACTTTTGCCTGGGTCGCCCTTCCGGGTTTTCGGCCCAGCGAGCCTCTCAAAGGGTAAAAGCGTAACAAGTCCATGCCAAATGGTTTTGAGATTGAAGCCCTTTGTATCTAGGAGAGTGGCTGTTGTATTGATTTACAAAAGGATCCACCTTTGGCTCTTCGAGCACATCGGATATTTTTTGCCCCTAGTTCGAGGGGTGCTTCTGTTCTAGCTTTGCAAGCTTCTTCTGATGAGGTCTGACCTTCTTGATCTGACTTTGGTGCCTCTTGTTCGAGGGCTGCTTCAAATCTGGCCACACAGGCCTCACATCGTAGTTGACCGTTGAACCTTCTGAATTCAAGTTCAAGGTTTGAAAGCAAAGGGGGGGTCTCGGTGAGGCGATCTAAGTTGCACAATCTCAAGAGCGATTCCACACATGTCTTCGCGAGGACGCGCATAAAACATTTTTTTTGAAAGTTTTTAAGCGACAAATCGCTCGTCTTGAAAACGATGTAGGATCAATCTGGATCAAAGCCGGGTCCTTCTCGGTACTCACACTAACAAGCATGATTTCATTCATTAAGGGCTTAACATGCCTTTCTTTCTCTCAGCTTTGATCAAAGTTTTGCGAAACCCGAGGAATTCCCTCCTCTTTGTTTTCACCGCAGTGTTCAAAAAGTTTTGAAAAACCCAGGTCATTACAATGACTTCAAGGCACAAGAGAACAGGTGGAATGCAATCGCCATTTCATTCAAATCCGGCATAACTAGCACCGGCGAAACAAATGCGAGTATGGAAATCACTTCTTTGTTTCATTCAAGATCTGTTGGCATAAGCGGCTCACTGGCGTAAACCGACTCAAAACAATGCAAAAGGACAAACAAAAACAAAATGGTGATGTCCGAGGTAATACCCGGAATCATCGACTCTATACAACAGGTGACTCGACACAACAAGACAGACCCAAAATAAAAAGACTGACTCAAAACAAAAGACGGACTCAAAACAAAGTAGCAAAATGACCCAATACCCAAGTCGAAGCACAAAAGCTGGTATTTACACATTGCTCGAGCAGTCGTGCCATTCCCACGTCCGAGTCGATTGAGTGCCGCCCGCAGGTGGTTCATCCCCTGATCACATAGTCACATTATCCCCACAAGTTCACTGATCAAGTGCCGATAGACTTTGCAGGACCTGGTGCAGCAATGACCCCTTTGTCAAAGAGATCTTGTACATCATGGCGCAGCGAAAACAAGCATCGGTGTCATGACCGGTTTGTTGATGATAGGCACGATTTAGTGCGGTCATGCTTTGCGAGGATAGGATCGGGTAGGGGCCGTTGTTCCAATGGTTTCAAATGTCCTTCGAGTAAGACCTCTAGAGCCTTTGTGAGAGGCATATGAAGTGGAGTGAAAACCCTCTTGACTCGGGGTGGATATTTGGCCATCTGTGAGTTACTCCGGGGCCTTGGTGAATGGGGTAGCCTTTTTGATGTGGTGGTGGTAACCATGCCCGCCGGAAGATCTTGCGGCATCACCGCTTGTGCCTGTGTTGTTGTTGCGGTTGAAGGTTCTCCGGATTTGATCCGGTCTTGGTCAAACAGACCTTGCTTCATTGCATCCTCGTCTGCATTCCCATATCATGTAGATCTGCGAAGGTCGGGGAAGGGACTACGATCATCTTCTTCATTAACCGGTTGGAGTGCGCACAATCATCGGATTTGATCTCTATCTGTAGGCCTCACGGTCATCATTGATGCCTTTGCCCTCCACCGAGATTCTGAAGTCGAGAAAGACTCCTTGGGTTCTGCCTCGTTGTCTCGAGATCACGAGTTGTGACCTCGATTTGCGTATTATGCGAATATTGTGCAAGGAAGGCCTCAGCCATCTCATCGGTTGTTTTCACATCATCTTCCAGCTTTG
The DNA here is from genome assembly GCA_025200525.1 of Camellia lanceoleosa. NCBI lineage: Eukaryota > Viridiplantae > Streptophyta > Magnoliopsida > Ericales > Theaceae > Camellia > Camellia lanceoleosa. The sequence goes on along the minus strand of CM045761.1, from coordinate 100,731,495 downwards.
CATACCAAGAGAATGTCACACCCGAAAAAGCTCAGCCGAACAAGGAAAGCTTTTGCGGTCGGGTTAAACCCATTGGTCTTAGAATGTCTGAGAATAGCCGGAGGTGGACCATGGGGTCCCCGGATCCATCAAAGCGATCGATCTGGGGCATCTTAAATCTGTCCGGCAATGTCACGGCCACATCAGTATAGCCGTCTTCAATATCTGGGATGGCCTTCACCCCCTGTGATTTCTTAAAAAGCTTCTCCAGCTTGCTCAATTTCAGAGCGGTATGATCTACCTCAAACTCGAAGGGAGAGTCCGGGTGATTGACAGGTGTGTGGGTCTTGGACAGTTGTAGCGGAAGCGGGGGCGGAGTCAGCCCCGTTGGAAGACCCGTGTCCTCTTGAACATTCTGGACATTTGGCGTCTCCCCAGGTGCTGGAACTCCCGCTGGGGGAGGAACTTGTTGTGACGCGGACGCGCCGCTTTTATTCTTGACTGGTGATGAGCTCACTTTGAGCCATGATTGACTTCTTTGCTTGGAAAATTCCGCTTGGCGGACAGCGTCTTGCTGCATGAGCTTCATACTTTCTTGCATCTGACGCATCATCGCCTCCATCCCTGATGTGTTCTCTGATCCATCTAAGCGTGGTATTTATCCTACTGATGCGAGACCTCGACTGACCGTTCCTTTGGTGAGGTGGATAAAGACCATCGATCGTGGCTATTTGAGCGGTGACTTGGGCTGTTGGCCCTTTTCACCGCCTCTGGTAAAAACACGATTACCCTTGAATTGAATCTCGACCTCACAAAGTCTATCGGCACTAGTCCAATGTGCAGGGGATAGTGGAGCCTTCGAAGCTATGGTTCCCAAGACTACCTAGCAAAAGAAAAGCAGACATCTCGGCTGATTTCACTGAGCAGATCTGAGCATAGTTGAATGAGTGTGCCCTCTCTTGGTCTGCCCAAAATTCCGCTGTGGTGATACCCTCGGGTAAAGGATTCCACCAAATCTTGATGCCCTTGAACTGATACCCAAAATCTTGAATTGGTGCCCGCAGCCTAATGCTCAAACTTGTAAACCGATACATGCATTCCTGTGAGACGACTCTAACAAGCACATAATGAGATAAGTGAGCCAAAACACCCTATGTTGGGGAGGGTTTCCTGTCCTATTTTGTCGAGAGCTAGGGTTTCACTACGCACCAATGACTTCAAACAACCTATAAGCGGGTAAGCAACTGTCCTAGTTTGGAATGGTCACTATGGATCGAATATGCACTAGGTCGAATGGTCAAAAAGGGTGCCCGGTAAAAGCCGGGGTTTGTGTTCCCATCTTGGCGAGCAGTAACGTCGGCCTTATGGACATGCCTTGACAAGACAAGCCTCGACAAACCGCTCAAGAATAGCAGATGGCAAACACGGTGTCCTAGGCGCACCAATGCAAATACAATACAAAGAAGCACACAAACATAGTCAAAAGCATATCTGATGAGTTCGAGTTAAGCTCTCTAAATCCCAAGAGTCGCGAAGCGTAATAACGCCATGAGGGGACCTCGCCACTTCGGACTCGATTTTTGTTGCGGTTCTAAATCTCGAACCAAAGAGTCCAAATCCGCAAATCGTTTTGAAGGAAAGCAGATTTTTGAAAGAAGTGCCAAACATGGATTGCTTTGCGGATAATGAGTCGCCACCTAAATATTTTAAAATGGGAAATTTAGGAAACCACGACTCGGTGCCGAAAAGGCCACGTGTAAAATCATCACCAAAGTTGGCTCGGGAACTTGGAGTACGATTATGAAGGTCACATCGTGAGCACCCCTCTCGCCGATCAAAGACCGGCCTCTACTAACCATGATATCTGTTTTTGAAAACTTTGTGTTCTTATTAGGTTATTAGCCTAGGTTACTATGTGATGCGACAAAGATACAAGTATAAATGAATCGTTTGAATTGGAACTAAACATCTCATGTTTGTTTGTTTGAAAATGGTGTGATGGTGCTACCCGCAGGTAGGCTAAAATGCGGATTTGCCACCCTCGGGTGGGCTTAGAAAACAGTGATTTTGCCACAATCTAGTGGGCTTAAAACAAACAGTCAATGAATTGTCCCAATTCAAATAACTCAACCTCCACCCACAGGCATTCAAGGCAGTTATATCACATAAGCACGTAGCCTCATGGTAAGCATGCTATCATGGCAACACTCACACGCATGCAAGGATGCTAAAGCATAAAACTTACCGAGTACTCCCAGCCAAAACAGAAGCTCGTTAGAAATCATGCATGATCCTAAGTATACTGTAATGCCTAATGCAACACATGCAAAATGCAACTATAGCAGGCTCGGCTATTCTAAGTATGGCATATGAGATGCAACAGCTATCAAGTACTCAACTTGGAATTGAAATACAGATGCAGTTTGTATGATGCGCCGAGCCCGGTGCGTGCAAAACAGATGAATGATGCAAACATGCTGTCATACTATATGCTAATTGAAATATGCCCTATATCTAACCATTCAAAGCGGGTAAATAAAAGGGAGAAAGAAATGGGGGTTGGAAGACATACATCACACTCACACACCCTTATTACAACATTTATCGCCCTAGTAGGGTCCAATGAATGAATAATATCTGAGACGAATAAAAGAATATACTGATCGAAATAATACAAATTCTAATTAATTAACAAATTAATTACAAAAGAATTAAAGCTGGCGTGCAAGCCGAGGGGCGCCTCGCCGATAGATGTTGCATATTGGATCTTGGTGCGAAATCCTTGGGATGCTGATTAGCCTCTGTTTGCACTTTTCTCGAAATGCGTGCGGCCTCGAAAGTTGTTGATTGTTGATTTTGCCGCAACAGAAGCGAGAAGGGCATAGCGATGTATTTCACAAATATATGCGTGTCTCGATCCTCGCGCCACCAATCACGCATATCGATGCATGATGGCGAGGAAGCGGTTGCACAACTCAATATTGGGATGAATACACATGAATGCTACGAAAATGGGATGCCTCGAAATGCGTGCCCACGGCCGCAAAACCGAGGCGATGATGATGAAAAGTCGGATAAAACGAAGTGCCTCGAAGTGCGTGCCTGGTAGCGCAAACCGAGGCGATGAAAGATGAAATCGGATAACCGAAGTGCCTCGAAGTGCGTGCCTGCGCGCATAAACCGAGGCGATGCTGAAAGATGAAAATCGGATAAAACCGAAGTGCCTCGAAGTGCGTGCCTGTAGCGCAAACCGAGGCGATGATGAAAGATGAAAATCGGATAAAACCGAAGTGCCTCGAAGTGCGTGCCCACAGGCGCGCAAACCGAGGCGGTGATGAAAGATGAAAATCGGATAAAACCGAAGTGCCTCGAAGTGCGTGCCCACAGGCGCGCAAACCGAGGCGATGATGAAAGATGAAAATCGGATAAAACCGAAGTGCCTCGAAACGCGTGCCCACAGGCGCGCAAACCGAGGCGATGATGAAAGATGAAAATCGGATAAAACCGAAGTGCCTCGAAGTGCGTGCCCACAGGCGCGCAAACCGAGGCAATGCAAAAATGATACGAATGGCACGGGAAATGATATGCAAGCATGGTAATGGAATTTCAGCACCTAAATAAAGGGGAAAACAGCCCCGAAACAAATCGAAATGACACCCGAAGCATGCATTCATCCCGAAAGTGTGAAATTAAGCCCCGAAATGGCCTATAGCCATGCTATGCATGCGAGATATGATCATGGCAGCAAGAACAGTAGCAAGGCAGTCCCAAATATGGCATTTTTTCAGTACAAAACATGGCCAAATTAATAGTCCAGATTTGGCAACATTAGCATGCAAAAATACGGTAAAAGGGGGGGATTACAAAGCAAGTGATATCTACAATGCTCAAACCCAAAAACTCAGTTCTACAACTTTAAATAAGGGCCAAAAATATGCACATATTCAGTTTATGGAAACCCCAAAATCAGAATAAAAACGTGCTAGAAATTCCATGCAAAATAGGCTCAAAATAGGCTATATCATGAGACTTGCCAAACCATGCACCAAACAGCAAAATTTTCTTCATGAAACATGTAAAGGGGGTCAAAATAAGACCCCTTTCAGTTCTGACCAAAGGCCAAAACCAAAAGCACAAGAGGCTACAAAACATGCAAGAACACGGTAAATTTGATGGATTTCCAAGGAAGTACCAAAAATATACACCAAATGGCTTAAGGCCCTCAACATAACATGAAGAGGAGACAAAAACAAGGCTATATCTAAGCCTGATGAAGGCTGAAATCCGGAGCCAAGTAAGCCTAACAAAGTATGCAAGAATTAGGGCCTAAAGTGAATTTCCAAGAGAGGTGGTATATAGAATGGCCAAAAGAGGTTGAGCCCTTCTACAATGTTGTAGAGGGCTCAAAATAAGCTAAAACCAGTAGGGGTCGGAGCCCCAAAAACAAATGAAAATAGGCTAAAACTAGCATGCAAATTGGTGACATACAAGATGGATATTGAAGGAAGTGTATCATGGAGACACCAAATGAAGTTGAGCCCTTCTACAAAGTTGTAGAGGGGCTCAAAACAAGCACAAAAGCAGTATGGGTCGGAGCCCTAATTCTCAGCCAAATAGAGTATAGAAATGAATCAAGAAAAAGCCCTAAAAGTTGGTTTTGAGGACTTACCCTTGAAGACTTGTCTTTCTTTGATTCTTGGCTCTGATTTGTAGCTTCTCAACCTCTGAAATTCACTTCCTAGCTGCTGGAATGGTAGTAAGGAAGGTGAGGCTAGGTGTTGATGAAGGAATGGCCTTGACACTTGAAGCTTTTTTGGAGTTTAAAGCTTTGGAAATGGAGGATTTTGGAGGGTGATCTTGAGACAAGTTTTTCCAACCTTGAAGAGGAGGGAGGGCCTTCAAATAGGCAAGAAATGGGGTGTAAAGGGAGGAAAGCACCCAATCTTTCCTCGAAATATCCCGGATGCCCCGGATATGTTGGAAGATATCCTGACAAATGGGACAGTCAGAAGCGAGAATCTGGCGGCCAGTAAATTTGTGGGAGGTGGCGGCCACCCACCCACTGGTCGGCCACCACCCGTATCCAGCCTAGCCACCTCAAAAACCAACTTCAAAATTTCTGGCCGACCACCATACAAGAGTGTCCTCCCAAGTGTGTAGGATAAGGCCCGGGGTTGGAATCTGCAACCGAACCGAAGTCACAACATAGAACTTGAAAGAGAGGCTCAAACTGAAATGCACCATTTCGCCGACCACCATACCAAAGTGTCCTCCCAGATGTGTAGAGCAAGGATCCAAGGTTGGAATTTGGCAACATTGAACCAAGAGCCACAACATAGAGCTTGAAGGAGGCCCAAAAATGAACTTCATAATTTCGGCCGACCAAGATACCAAGGGTCCTCGGATGTCCCGATCACAGATATGTAATGTTGGTTGGAAGAGAATACCCCCAAGGTGTTCAGCATTGGGCCGGAAGTAAGCAAAACGGGCTCCGGAGGAGCTAAGGTTATCTCGATAATTGCTGGCCTCCCACCCCCCAGTGATCTTCCTGATGTTGAAACAGAGGTACCTGCCAAGTTTGAACAAAAACTAATGAGAAATGAACGTTCGGGGCCAAAACCGAGCAAATCGGGATCCCGAAAATGGGCTGCGGGTGCCGGAAATGGTGTTCGGCAGCGAAGTGGGTATCTGCGACCCCAGTGTCCCTCGGAATGACAAAACAGAGGTCCCTGCCAAAAATCAGAGAAAACCGATGCAAAATGAATGCTCGGGACCAAAACCGCTCAATTTGGGGTCCCGAAAGTGGCATCTGACCCGAAGTGGGCATCGGGGCCCAGGGTTCTCGAAATGATAAAACAGAGGTTCTCAGAAACCGGAGAAAGCGGATGCGAAATGAAAGCTCGGGCCCAAATCACGCAGCCGGGTCCCGAAATGGGTCGCCGCACCTATGGCGTTTTGCCGGCGGGCATCAGGGGCCCTGTTCTCGGAACATTAAACAGAGGTCTCCGCCAAAACCGGAGAAGTCGAGATGGTTAGGCGGTCCGAAGCCGAGGCACACAGCCTTAACGGCAAAACCGGAACCAGGCTCCGAAATGGGCAAACGACCTCTGACCCACGAAAAGTAGCTCACGGCCACCGGGAGATAATCTACGGGATCACTCCCTTCCCTCAGGAAAGAAAACAGAGAAGACCGGGCCTGGTTCGCAAACCGAGACAAGGTAGAGAAGATGGTTCGGAAGTCCGGAGGCAGGGCGCGCGGCCGCGACTCTGAGACTTCTAAACGAGCACAGCATGCAATATCACCGAGCGCTCAATCGGTGACATCTGAGTCTTAAGGTCGGTCAAAAATGGGGTGTCTACACCGTTCAAACTCTAGTTTTCACCGTCCCCATTGGTCTTCTAGGAACTCACCGCAAACACAGACAGGTGGCTTTACCAGACCACCGAAAGTCGTTCGGGCACGACAAACACCGAAGGAGTTGCACCTTCAGAGGATTTAAGGTCTCCTAGACCGGGATGCGATGCATGACAATGCATGTTTTCTTTTTATTTTGAAATGCACATGATGCACGATGTTTGAAATGCGCGCCAACGCGCGACTTTTGAATGCATGACAATGCATGAATTGGAAATGCGCGGCAACGCGCGGCTTTATGAATGCAGGATAATGCGCGAATTTGAAATGCACGGCAACGCGCGGCTTTACGAATGCATGACAATGCATGAATTGGGTGTGCCAAAGCAATGAAGGTCTTGCACCCTCCGAGGATTTAAGGTCTCCTAGACTGTGTGTGTTTAAGATCTCGCTAGACCATGATGGGGCAACAATGATGTGCGCAAAATAGCGCGATGCGTTAGACAACGCGAGCGCACAAGACAGTGTGATACGATGCATGCCAAATGCGATGAGGTGCGCAAAATAGCGCGATGGAATGCATGCCAAATGCAATGAGGTGCACCTTAATGCACCGAAGGTCTTGCACCTCCCGAGGATTTAAGGTCTCCTAGACCGTGCGTGTTTAAGGTCTCGCCAGACCCGGGGGGGGGGGGGCAACGATTACACAACACTTTAAGTGAATGCGATGCAAATGAGACACGTATGCGGATGCAAATGGGGCAAATGAGACGTGCGTGTGATGAGGTGCGCGTGCCTCAAAGGATAGAAAATGAAGTGCAATGAGGTACGCGTGCCTCAAAGGATGGAAAATGAAGTGCAATGAGGTACGCGTGCCTCAAAGGATGGGAAATGAAGTGCAATGAGGTACGCGTGCCTCAAAGGATGGGAAATGAAGTGCAATGAGGTACGCGTGCCTCAAAGGATGGAAAATGAAGTGCAATGAGGGTAATAAGCGCGTCATAAACGGACATAAGCGCGTGGCGTTTGACAACGCAAGTGTACAAAATAGTGCGATAGAATGCATGCCAAATGCAATATGATGCGCAAGATAGCGCGATGCGTTAGACAATGCGAGTGCACAAAACAGTGCGATTGAATGCATGCCAAATGCAATATGATGCGCAAGATAGCGCGATGGGTTTGAAATGCACATGGGGAAACTTTTGAATCTTGTAAAAGACCAAAGGATACAAAAGGATACAATCTTTGCTTGAATCTGAGTGCCACGCACAGAAGACACGGTCCGAGGTCAAAACGGAGGTCGGTTGAGCATCGGGGGTTCACTTTCTTGCACTTTTTTGAGCTGTGAAGACCAAAAACTACTCACATGGCCTAAACAAGGCTGTGGGAACATCACCGGCTGGACTAGGTGGCCACCGGCTGCAGAAAAGTTACACCGGCACAATATTGTGCCGACCAGCACAAAATAGTGCCGACCGGCCAAAAATTGCTGATCGGGGGCAGTTTTGACAATTTGCCTCGGGTTTATAAAATAGGGTTCCTAAACCCTATTTTGTTATTTCTCGTGCGCCGAAAAACTTCTCCCTCTCTCTCTAGAGCCTCTTTTCCTCCTCATTCGCTCATTTCTTTGAGTTTTCGCGCCATTTTCATCGTCCGATTCGCGAAGTTCACCGCGTTTCGGACATTTTCGACCGATCGAAATTTCATTTCGGCACTCCCTTTGCTATTTCCACTTTTTCGGGACTTGTTCCCCTCGATTTCCTCTTCATTTCCGTGTCTTTCCATCTTTCGGCCTTCCCGGTCATTTTCGGCCCGCTTGGGGTTGACTTTTTCGGTTGACTCTTCACATTCCGGCTCTTCCGGCCATTTTCTCATCACCATTGCCATGGCTGACGATGTTCCACACGTCGGGACTCCCCCGGATCACGAGATGGATCCCGGGGTCGAGCTCCTTCCATTGAGCGAGCGTCCCTTCGACCCGGCGACCTACCGCCCGGCGATCCACGTTCTACCTCCGGATAGTCTTCGCCATTTCCGCGGCTTCGACCGAGCGCTGGACCCAGAGCTTCTCCTGCGTGAGCCGACCTCTCACCTATCCTTTGGTGCTTCCGAGGTAACATTTTTTCTCTGTTTTACTTTCATGCAATGTAGAACTGTTAACTGCCATAGCTGAGTCTGTTCTCTAACTGCTTAACTCTGATAGGTTATAGGCTGTAGTTGATCGCAATCATGTTTACAACTGATATCTGTTTGAGACGGACACATGCATACACACTGCACTAGCCTCAATCACCCAAACACACGGCACACACCGTTCTTCACTGCAAATCTACCGACACCTGGCACTTATTTGAATCTGAAAACATATTGTATGCTGTATTTAAACTGAACCACACAAAGCACGCTGACGCATCATATGTTGTAGTTCACTTACTGGCACACTATAACCCGATATCTGCTTGGATCTAAAAAATGTGCACACATGCACCATATCTGTATGCTGACCCTCACAAACACACTGACACATCACATGCCGTAGTCCACCGTAGTACACTGAAATCTGATATCTGCTTGGAATCTGAAAAACTTGCACGCATGCTAGATTTGTATCGACTTTGACATGTTTCCTCAGAACTGTACATTTCATATTGCTTTGCAACCATTTGTTTGAAAACAGGGAGATTTCCATACCATCCGCGGGTATGGGAATGTCGCGGCTCGAGATTGGTATTTGGAGCTTCCCGAGGCGGTTCGACGCATCGTGGACCAGGCGGGCTTTGGTTCTTTCTGCAGGGGGCTGACTCGGCTTACCGCCTGCAGGCCTCTCCTAGCCCCCTTGGCAGAGAGGTGGTGGGACACCACCGATTCGTTCCACCTATCCGCGGCGGGAGACATGACGAAGACTCCCTACGACTTCTCGGTGCTCACCGGCATCGGGGTAGGGGGTGATCCGATCCCCTTCGACACCGACATAGATGAGTGGACCGCCGCTCAGATCTATTTGCTTGGCGAGGCGCCACCTCTTGCTCGTCCAGGCTTTGTCCGCTATTCCTGGTTCGAGGTGCAGTTCAGGGTGCAGCCTGCGTTGGTGGCGGCGGCCTCGATGACCGAGGAGGCCGTAGAGCAGTATGCGCGCGGCTTTTTGATGTTTTTGCTAGGGACGACCCTCTTTGCTGACCGGGCGAACACCGTGCCTCTCTACCTACTCAGCGCACTGGTGGACGTCCGAGACATCTTGCGTTATGACTGGGGTGGCGCCGCTCTGGCCACTCTTTACGGGTACATGAGCTCGGTCTCCCGCTCTGGCCAATTTTTACGGGTACATGAGCTCGGTCCAAGGCTCGCGGCATTCTAATAAAAAAGGGGCATCTGAAACCCCTAGAGCCGAGGCCACTACCAAATCCACTCCCCCCTTCCCACAACCCAGCCAAGTACTGTGCGTACCACCAGCAGCATGGCCATGATACAGATCAATGTTTCCGGCTGCGTCACGAGATTCAAGACCTCGTTGACAAGAATATCATTCTGCCTCCCGAAAGACCCAACGTCACAACTAACCCACTCCCCGCACATAACCAAGATCCACCACCCAAAAGAGTCAACCTCATCCAAACTGGGGTCGTTTCCTACGATCCTAGTATCTATATTACTCCCTCTCACCTACCCAAGCCGGAGGTGATCCTTCCTGATTGCACTGACTTGTGCATGTTGGACACCTTCACAACCCAATCTGAGCCAGAGGTGGTGACCTCCGAAGATGGAACAGGCGGGTTTAAGAGAAAGAAGCGTGCGACTGGTGAGTCCGAGATGGGGACACAGGAATTATCTTTGGAAGAGCTTATGATCCAAGCGGATGTATCTTATCGGTGAGCCAGTCTGAGCTGAGTGTGAGGCTGCCAGAAAAAGCTGAATTATGCATGATTCGGGGGGACGGACTTCAACAAGGGGTAGATGATCTGACAACGGTGGAAGAAGATTTTGCCAATCTCCAATTCTTCAACGACCAAGAAGCAGAGATGCAACGATCAATTGGTTTGAATATGGGGAGTCGGCAGAGATTGCCGGATGGTTAGATGATCGGCCAGATGTTGTGGAAATTTAGCCAGAGCAAGGCCCGGCAGGGGCAGGGGTATAAAAGATGGCCAGAAGGGCCGAGAGTCAGAATGAATTGCCGGAGAGCGCCGGTGCAAAGAATTTCACTCGGGATCAAGATGTTGTGAAAACCGAACAACAAACCCTACTAACACAGGAGGAGCAAGAGAAGAGGTGGGATTCTGAGAGAATCCGGAAAGCCAAGAACCATGAAGAGGTTGAAAGTGCTGCGAGCACAAGAGCAGGACATGCTGTGAGCATGTGGGATGAAAGTACCGAGAGTACGAACTTGCCAGAACCAGATAGGTGTTTGTTAAATGTCAGTGGGATGTGGTGGGAAGACGATGACCTATGTCTTGCCCACACAGACGAAGATTGGGCAGGTGCTCAACCAGATGATACTTGGTACCTCAATGAGGTAGACCATATGACCAGGAGTGGGCGGTATTTCAAGCCCCCACAACTTGACCAACCCGAGACATCTGGGAAAGATAAAGAGGTAAAGAAACAGAGAGAGAAGCAAATTGAAGAAGAAGCTGTACTGAGACAGTTAAAGAAAATACAGGCAGATATCTCCATCTGGGGACTGCTTATGGCTTCAAGGGTGCACAGACAGGCTGTCCTATCTGCTATGGACAAGGCCAAACTCTCCATCGAAACTACGCCAGAACAGCTGGTTGGGCTAGTTTTTCCAGGAGGAGGTGCCCCGGCATTAACCGTTTCAGACAAGGAATTGCCGCCTGAGGGCGTGAATCATAACAAACCCCTATACATCTCCGTGGAGTGTAGAGATAAGTGGATACCGGTGGTACTTGTTGATACCGGGTCTGCTATCAATGTCTTGATCGAGCGGCATATGCAATCGGGTTAAAACCCGCAGACTTCATACCAACCACTCAGGTGATCAAAGCTTATGATAATACCAGTAGGGAAGTGATGGGGACTGTCAAGGTTCAGGCCCAAGTTGGTCCAGGACAACACAACATTGAATTTCATGTCTTGGACGTTCCCGCAACCTTCAACTTGCTCTTGGGGCGGCCGTGGTTGCACCAAGTGAAAGCAGTCTCTTCCACTCTGCACCAGATGTTGAAATACCCTCACGGGAAAGGGGTTGCAATTGTTTTTAGAAATTCATCCATCCATCCGCCGCCAGAAGTGTCTATGCCAGTTTTGGAGATCGAGCACGGCACGGAGGATGTGTTCTTATCGGGGTTCACTTTGGCGGAGGCCCGGGTAGTGCAAAATATTATGGCTGTGAATGAAGGTGTGTACGTTAGTGCTCAATCCGTCTACCTCATGAACAAGTTACAACATATTCCCGGGATGGGATTAGGAAGAAGCGGCAGGAAAGGAGTCGCAGCATTGGCCGAAGTGCCACACAACCCGCATACCTTTGGGCTGGGTTATCTGCCCACCAAAGAAGACTGGATGAGGAAAGGAAAGGAAATGGCTGGCAGAGCCAGGGCGAAGCAGGCTGGGAAGCCTTTTGATTTAATGCACAGGCCCATCCAGGGCACCCTGAACGGACGCTTCGTCCGGGAGGGGGAGGACTTTCCATTTTGCGGCTTCCCAGAGCCATGGTTAAACGCGGAGAAGAAGCGCATACCAGGTTTCGAAATCTTCTTCGACCTGCAACTATCTGGGGATGACGTTGCCACAGAGCAGACAGACCTAACAACTGAGGTTGAGCAAAATAAGGCAGTGGATCCTGAGGGCACAGAGTTAGAAATGGGGGTAGCACTGGCATGTCTTATCTCTGATCCTCTGATCGACCAAGAGTGCTTGGGGGATAATTTCGCGGTTTCCATGATTATGGATGAAACGGCTGCGAGCCGACCAGCAGCTATCTTGGATGCATCAATCGCACCCTCTCTCACTTGGCAGTACGAGGAGGGATTTTTGTCTAGCAGCATCGAGTCAGGTAGTGAGCCAGAATCTGATTCCACCGAGTCCTGTGAGTCGGAATCAGGTTCGGCTGACCGAAGTCTGAGTCTGGTACTCTCGGTATGTTAACGGATGCCTGATCTGTCGGTCGTCTTTTTCCTTTTTATTTGAGTCTGTTGTAACCAATGAATTGGACGATTTGGATGAACTTAATGAGAATGAGGTGAATGTGGTTTCCGAGTACTTTTCTGTGCCCCTAATTTATTGCATTAATTCAGACTTTCAAAATTTTGATCAAAACGATGAGGATGAAGTTCCTCCGGTTTTACAACGTTTAATTGAGCAAGAGCAAGAGAGATTTGTCAAACCATTAATGGATGAAATCATTACCGTGAACATTGGTACTGAGGAGGACCCGCGGCTGGTCCAAATCGGGTCCACGTTGTCTTCGGAGGAACGCGAGCGCTTAGTCGCTTTATTAAAAGATTTCAAAGATGTTTTCGCGTGGTCCTACGAAGACATGCCCGAATCGATCCCGAGATTATGCGACATCGGATCCCCTTGACCCGAGGCCCGACATCAGCGAAACTTCGAAGGATCCGCCCGGATTGGGCTCTTAAGATTAAGGAAGAGGTCACCAAGCAAATCGACGCAGGCTTTTTGCTGGTATCCGAATATCCGACTTGGTTGGCCAACATTGTTCCGGTGCCGAAGAAAGGTAGCAGGATCCGGGTGTGTGTAGACTTCAGGGATTTGAACAGAGCTAGCCCGAAGGACGACTTTCCCTTACCGCTCATCGATGAGTTGGTAGATTTCACAGTAGGGCATGCATTGCTCTCATTCATGGATGGCTTCTCAGGATATAACCAGATAGTGATGGCACCAGAAGACAGGGAAAAGACTACATTCACCACCCCGTGGGGGACATACTGCTACCGGGTAATGCCGTTTGGGTTGAAGAACGCTGGAGCTACTTATCAACGGGCCGCGACCACAATACTACATGATATGATCCACAAAGAGGTTAAGGTGTATGTGGACGACATGATTGTCAAGTCCAAGGAAAGAGAGGGCCACTACACCGCCTTGCACAAGTTTTTTCAAAGGATCAGGGAATTCCGGTTGTGGCTAAACCCTCAGAAATGTACGTCTGGTGTTACAGCGGAGAAAATGCTAGGGTTTCTGATTACACAAAGGGGCATCGAGGTCGACCCTTCCAAGATCAAGGCCATCCTAGAAATGCCACCACCAAGGACTGAAAAGGAGGTGCGAGGCTTTCTAGGTAAAGTGCAATTCATAAGACAGTTTATTTCAAAATTAACCTTGACTTGTGAACCACTTTTTGGCCTCCTCAAGAAAGGAACGAAGTTCCAATGGGGCGGCCGATGTCAAGCTGCATTTGAACAGATTAAAGAATATCTACAGAACCCGCCCGTTTTATCGCCACTAGAACCAGGGAAACCGTTGATTTTGTATCTGTCAGTGACTGAAACTACAATGGGCTGCATGCTTGCACAAGAATCAGAAGATAAGGTGGAAAAAGCCATTTATTATTTGAGCAAAAAGATGCTGGAGTATGAGACCCGATATACACCCTTTGGAAAGGCTTGCTTAGCTCTGGTATGGGCTACGAAGGCTGCGGCACTACTGTTAGCTCACTCTGTAATGTTGGTTTCACGACTTGATCCCATCAAATATCTCTTGAGAAACCGGTAACTACGAGTAAGCTAGCTCGTTGGTTCTTTGTTGCTCTCGAATTTGATCTCACGTCACGTGACATAAGTCGATGAAAGGAAGAAGCGATGGCGAGTTCCTTGTCACCACAGGTTGAGGGATGAAGCGGTCGAGTACCTATTCCCGGATGAATCAATTCTGCATATCGACGAAGAAACTTGGACGATGTACTTTGACGGAGCGTCAAATCAACATGAGTATGGGATAGGAGTGTTGCTGATAGCACCCGACAATTCCCGTATCCCTCTAGCCTTCAAACTCCGGTTCAAAGTCTTAAACAATGAAGCAGAATATGAAGCGTGCATTGCTGGTTTAGAAGCATCCCTAGAACTAGAGGCAAGACGGCTGGACGTCATTGGGGATTCGAACCTTGTTGTGTCTCAAGCTAAAGGAGACTGGAAAGTAAAAGAGGAAAAGATGATGATGTATCACCAAACCTTGGATTTGCTGATTCCTCGGTTTGAGAAGCTAAGTTTTACTCATCTACTAAGAGAGAACAACAGTTCGCAGATTCTTTAGCAACTCTATCTTCTATGATAGACATCCCGTGTGGAGTCCGAATGCGTCCGGTCATCATTGACCAGAAATTTGCACCTACCTATGAGTCGATTGCAGCCATAGATGAAGTTCAGGATGAACACCCCCGGTATTATGACATCTGGAACTTCTTGGAGAAAGAAGCATACCCGCCAGGGGTAAATGCCAAAGACAAGAGGGCAATCAGAAGAATGGCAGTTCAGTTCATCATCTGCGGGGGTAAACTGTATAAACGGGGTCATCTGGGAATGCATAAACTGTGCGTTGATGCCGAAGAGTCAAAGCGTCTGATGGAAGCCATCCATGGGGGTAAATGTGGTGCACACATGAATGGGTTAATGTTGGCACAGAAGATCCTTAGACAGGGTTATTACTGGTCCCCCATGGAGGAGGATTGTATTGGCTTCGTCCGGCGATGTCACAAGTGTCAAATTCATGCAAATCGCATGAACATCCCGCCGTCAAAGCTGTACAACATGACTTCGCCATGGCCATTTTACGTGCAGGGAATTGATGTAATCGAGTTATTACGCCAAAGGGTCGAATGGGCATGAGTTCATCTTGGTAGCGATAGATTATTTCACAAAGTGGGTTGAGGCCCAATCTTATGCGGTGTTGAAGGCTTCATGTAGCAAAATTTATCGAAACAACATTATCTGTCGACGAGTCCCAAATGAAATCGTTTGGACAATGGTTCCCACTTCAAAAGGAGGTGATCGATTTGTTGGAGAAATACAATGTGGCTTTTCATAAGTCGTCTACTTACCGGCCGCAAACCAATGGGGCAATTGAGGCCGCCAACAAGAACATGAAGCGCATACTACAAAAGATGGTGAAACCTATCGGGATGGCGGATAAGATGCCGTTGCTCTGTGGGGCTCTGGGACTTCAATCGAGAACTTCTCGGGCGACTCCGTACTCATTGGTTTACGGGATGGGCCGTTACGCCTATTGAGATTGAGGTCCGTCATTACAGTATTGGTGAGTGCGGATAGCGAAGCAGTTAGCGACCAAAGCATTGAGGAACTCATGCTTTTCAATGAAAGAAGGCCGAAATTTGCATCACATCCAAGGTTATCAACGCAGAATCGCCCGGGCTTTTAACAAGAAGGTTAAGTCCAGGAATTTGAAAGAAGGAGATTTGGTACTCAAAGACAACCGAGCTCCCATCCACGACCCAAGGGGCAAGTTCAGACCCAATTGGACTGGGTCCTATATTATCAAGTCAATGCAGTCGGTGGGCGTGGTTACGATGGACCTAGATGGCTTAGAGTTTTCTCAACCGATCAACATGGACAAGTTGAAGAAATATTACCCGAGAGGCTCGCTGGGCGAAAACCGAAAGGCAACCTAGGCAAAATTGAGCATAGAAAATTTGAAATTATAAAAAGCGAGCTCAAGGTTGAAAACCATAAAGGCGGTCTTGGCAAAAGTTAGAGCGCAAAAGGAGAGTAAAAATACCCGAGCGAACCCAAGCCTAAACTACGTAAGGCTTGATTCCCATCTATGGGATACGTAGGCAGCTTCATCCTGAAGTTCAGCCTCAATCTTTTCCGCGATCAACTTTGTCCATTTGATCATCTCAGTCATCTCTATTCATCAGCATTTATCGTGATCTCCGGTACAGTGTTATTCAGACTAGGGGCAACTTTTCGTTGCAATAAAGTGTTGCGGCACCAACCAGACTTAGGGGCAACTTTCCGTTGCTATGAATCGCCGAGGTACTTTTCAAACTAGGGGCAACTTTCCAGTTGCTAGGATCCGGGGTTGTGCAGCTCAGTGACAGATCTCAGGCGTGTCCAGTTCTGATCCATATCGAAAATAGTTTTGAAAAGTTTTAATAAAAGTTGACTTTGTTCAAATTAATCTTTTCACAACTAAGACCATTTTTGGACCAAAAATGGAGAATTTTCAGTACCACAACCTTCAATTTCTTTGATTTCAAAACAGAGTTCTCTTGCTCCTGCATACAATTGAAGTTGCTTTTTTTATTACACTCATGATGAAAACTTGAAAGTACTAATAAAGCAATAAATCTGGGGCATAGTCGGTCGGTGTCCTGCGCCGCCAGAGCTAGTCGAAGCCTCGATGCCAACCTAGGCCCGATCAGTGCCTCCTCATTGAGCCAATCGGCACTCGTCGGATAAAGTGCAAGCCCGAAAATAGAGGCGGGGCGGAGCTCTCTAGTCCTCGGTAGTAGTTTGTCGAGCAAGGTGTGCACCTCGAACGGAAAGTGAGGGTATTCAATCCCCTCCGGAGGCAAGTCGATCATGACCAAATTGGCGCGAGATACGGAATGGGAAATAGAATACACAATGGGTCAAGCCGATCAAATGGATCGAGTATCTGGAACATGCTATAGCTCATCATTTGGAAGGTTAAGCCAAGGACGCCAAAGCCAGTAGACACCCCATTTTTGACGGCCTTAAGACTCGGGCGTCACCGATTGAGTGCTCGGTGATGTTGCATCTTGTGCTCGTTCGAAGCCTCGAGTCGCGGCCGTCGCCTGCCTCCGGACTTCGAACTCTCTTCAGTGCCTTGTCTCGGTTTGCGCGGACTTCGGTTTTCTCATTTTCCTTCTGAGGGAGAGTGGTCCGTAGACTATCTCCGGTGGCGAGCTATATTTTGTGGCCGCAATATTTTGCCATTTTGAACCGGTTCCGGTTTCGGGACCCGTCGGTGTGTTCGACCGCCCAACCATCTCCGATTTCTCCGATTTTTGGCAGTGCCTCTGTTTTAGCATAACGAGGACACTGGGTGTCCGAGACCCGCCATGACGAACACCACTTCCGATGCGGCCCATTTTCGGGACCGAACTGCGGTTTAGGCCCGAGCATTCATTTCGCATCGTTGTTCGTTCATTTTTGGCGGTACCTCTGTTTTAGCATAACGAGGACACTGGGGCCTCGATACCCACTTCGTGGCGACGCCACTTTCGGTTACTTTGCATTTTCGGGACCCGCGGTTTTGGTCCCCGAGCTGCGTTTGCATTAGTTTTTGTTCAATTTTGGCAGGTACCTCTGTTTTAGCACCAGGAAGATCACTGAAGGGTGGGAGGCCAGCAATTGTCTCAGCAAGTGTATGGAGGATTAGAGAGTTGCTTTTTAGATATTTTTGTTGCTTTTTAGCTATTTTGGTGCTTTTTGGATATTTTTGGTGCATTTTTGCTCTATAAAGGGGAGGTTTTGCTTCATCATTTTAGAAGGTTGGATAATTGTTAGACATTTTTGAGAGATAGATACACCATTTTCTCTCCATTTTCCATAGCTCCAAAGTCTTTTTCTTCAAGTTTGGTGCCATTTCTTCATCACCATCAAGCATCCCCATAACCACTCCATTTCCAGCAGCAAGGAGAGGTTCTTAGAGGCTTAGAAGCAACATTTCTCAAGCCAAGAAGTAGAAAAGAGAAGGTCTACAAGGGTAAGTCTCCATTTCCCTCTTTTGTAGCATTTTCTTGCTCCATTTCTTAAGCCCATTTTCTTATTGTTTTGAGCTCCGACCTTCATTGAGATTAGGTCTTTTTTGAGCTTATATTCATGTTTGATTAAGGGCTCAACCCCATTTGGTGTCTCCATGATACACTTGTTTCAATATCACTCTTTATGCCATTATTTTGCATGCTTTGTTTGGCTTTTGAGTGATCTGATTTCGAGCATACCATAAAATGTTAGTAGGACTATTTTGAGCCCCTCTTCAACATTGAAGAAGGGATCCATCATGTTTGGTGGCTCTAGCATGCACTTCCTTTGAAATTCTTCAATTTTACCGTAAAATTGCATGAGTTAATCAGCCTATTTGTGATCTGAGTTGGAGTATGAAACCTACTGATATTGTGCTCATTTTGAGCCCCTCTTCAACATTGAAGAAGGGCTCAACCATGTTTTCCTCCTCTATCATACACTTGCTTTGAATCCATGTTTTATGCCTATCTTGCATGCTTTGTTAGACTATTTTGGCTTCTGTTTTTGGCCTTCATCAGGCCTTGAAGGAGTCTTATTTTGGTCCATACATCATTCTTTGTGAAGGGTCTTAAGCCATTTGGTAATTTTTTTTAGTACTTGCTTTGAAATTCTTCAAATTTACCGTAAAATTGCATGTTTGTTTAGGCCATTCTAGCTTCTGTTTCTGGCCTTCATCAGGCTTGTGAAGTGTCTTATTTTGGTCTATTCTTCAAGTTTTATTAAGGGTCTTAAGTTGTTTGGTCATTGCTTATGATACCTCTCTTTATAAACCTCTTTTGACCCTTATTTTGCATGCTATGTATTGTATATCTACACACTGAATTTGGGGATCTCATATTCTGTAAAAATGCATATTTTTAGTCCCTATCTAATGTTGTAGAACTGATTTTTTGGGTTTGAGCATTGTAGATATCACTTGCTTTGTAAATCCTCTCTTTTTCCGTATTTTTGCAAGCTATTGTTGTCATATCTATGCTTACAATTTGGCCATGTTTTGTACTGGAAAGATGCTATTTTTGGGGCTGCCTTGCTACTGTTTTTTCTGTCATGTGTCAATTTTGCATGTATAGCATAGCTGTAGGCCATTTCGGGGGCTAAATATCACATTTCGGGAACATTCTGGGCATCGGGTGCATTTTTATCATCATTTTGAGGCTGTTTTCCCTTCATTTAGTTGCTGGAATTTAGTTTGCATGCTTGCATATCATTTCCATGCCATTTTGTGCCTTTTTGTCATTGCCTCGGGCACGCACTTCGAGGCGCTCCGTTTTCATTCATCGGCATCCCATGTGAGTGCGGCTGAGGCCCTCTCATGTTGGTATAAGCCCAATTTGCATTTCGCATGTCATTCCGCATCGCCTCGGTTTGCGTGCCCGTGTGCACGCATTTCGAGGCAGCTCTTTTTTTATCCGACGGCAGCTTATGTGGGTGCGCCTGAGGCTCTCTCATGTTAGTGTAAGCCCAATTTTCATTTTACATCTCATTTCCATGTCATTTCATGCCTTAGTGCATTTCCTCGGTTTGCATGCCCGTGTGCACGCATTTCGAGGCATCTCCTTTTATCATTATGGCAGCCTATGTGAGTGCGGCCGAGGCTCTCTCATGTTGGCGTAAGCCCATCACTGCATTCCATATGCTATTTAATGCATTCCTCGATTTGCGTGTCTGCAGGCACGCATTTCGAGGCAGCTTTATTTTTACCCGACGGCCTCCTACGTGAGGGAGCTGAGGCTCTCCCATGTCGGCGTAAGCCCATCACTGCATTCCGTATGCCATTTCATTCCATTTCATCATCGCCTCGGTTTGCGTGCCCGTGTGCACGCATTTCGAGGCACTTCGGTTTTATCCGATTTGCACTTCACATCATCGCCTCGGTTTGCGTGCCCGTGTGCACGCATTTCGAGGCACACTCTGTTTTATCTGATTTGCATTCCGTATGCCATTTCCTCGGATTGCGTGCCTATGGGCACGCATTTCGAGGCATTTCTTTTTAGTCTCATTGTACATCATATTTCATGTCATCTCATGCTTGTATGCCATTTTCTCGGTTTGCGTGCCCGTGGGCACGCATTTCGAGACATTCTCATTTCCATGGCATTGTGCATGCTATATCACATGTTTGCTGCATTTCATGCATACCATGCATACCGCATTGTGTTCGGGATAGGCGTTAGCCCGGGCACGGGAAACGAGGTACATTCCGTACTCCGAGTGACGGAGTGTGTCTCAATTCCCAAGTCACCGACGCTCCGGATTACCCATGATGGAGTTAGGTTTTGTTGTAGCATTCATCTGCATTCATCCTATATTGAGTTGTGCAAACCGGTTCCTCGGCCATCATGCATCGGTATGCGTGATTGGTGGCACGAGGATCGAGGCATGCATATATTCGTGAAAATACATTGCTATGCCCTTTTCCTGCTCTCTGTTACAGCAAAACCGAGAACCAACAACTTTTGGTCCGTGGCGCATTTAGAAATCGCAAGCGAGAGGCTAATTGGGGCATCGGTGGATTTCCGCCGAAGCGACGGCATGCATTATTCATCGAAGCAAAGCGGCCACGGCTTGCCAGCTTCTGACTTTCTTAGTTTAATCTGTACATTAATTAGAAATCTGTAATATTCTTTTATTCGGGTCTGTATTATTTATTCGGACCCTCTGCGTAAGGGCAATGTTGTAATAAGGGTGTGTGAGTGTGATGTATGTCTTCCAACCCCCATTTCTTTCTCCCTTTTATTTACCTGCTTATGTTGGTTAGTTTAGGGCATATTTCAATTAGCATACAGTATGATAGCATGTTTGCATTCATTCATCTGTTTTACAAGCATTGGGCTCGGCACATCATACAAACTGCATTGTATTTCAATTCCAAGTTGAATACTTGTTAGTTGTAGCATTTCATATGCCACGTTTAGAATAGCCGAGCCTGTTATAATTGCATCTTTGCATGTGTTGCATTAGGCAATTCTGTATACTTAGGATCATGCATGATTTCTAATCAGTTTTCTGTTTTGGCTTGGAGTACTCGGTAAGTGGTTATGCTTTAGCATCCTTGCATGCGTGTGAGTGTTGCCATGATAGCATGCTTACCATGAGGCTAACTGCTTATGTGATATAACTGCCTTGAATGCCTGTGGGTGGAGGTTGAGTTATCTGAATTGGGACAATTCATCGAATGTTTGTTTTAAGCCCACTAGATAGTGGCAAAATCACTGTTTTTCTAAGCCCACCTGAGGGTGGCAAATCCGCGTCTTAGCCTACTTGCGAGTAGCACCATCAAATCATTTTCAAACAAACAAACATGAAATGTTTCGTTCCAATTCAGACGGCCCAGTCTATACTTGTTTGCTGCGAGCATCACATAGTAACCTAGGCCAATAATCGGAATAAGAACGCACAAAGTTTTCAAAAACAGATATCATGGTTAGTAGAGGCCGGTCTTCGACCGGGCGAGCGGGGGTGCTCACGATGTGACCTTCCCCAATCGTACCCAAGTTCCCGAGCCAACTTTGGTGATGACGGACACGTGGCCTTTGGCACTGAGTTAGGGTTTCCTAAATTTCCCATTTAAAAAATATTTAGGTGGCGACTCTGTTATCTGGCAAAGCAGTCCATGTTTGGCACTTCTTTCAAAAAATCTGTTTTTCTCAAAAACGATTTGCCGGATTTGGACTGTTTGGTTCAAGATTTGGAACCGCAACAAAATCGAGTCCGAACTGTAGCGAGGTCCCTCGCGGGCGTTGTTACAACTGCGTTCAGTTGACAAGTTGCACATCCATTCAAACCACCATCCCTCATCAAGGGCGTCAACCAGGCGTTGTCGAAAGAAGTAGCAGCGAAATTTGGTAGCAAGAGTCCACAACTTGCAATTTATCCATCAACCATATCGGGGAGGGATGAAAAATGAGAGAATAAAGAATAGAGATGTGCGATGAGAGAAAAGTAAGATAAGGGTTTTGTGAGAAAAAGCAGGGGCGAGTGATGTGAGCGAATACATATGTGAGCTTGGGTGGGAAACATTACCTGCAGTAGTAGCGGACTCCCTGCAAACCTGGTTGTCTCTTGGTGGTAGAAGGCATCCAAACCTAGCAGTGTCTCGGCCAATGTCATGGCGGTACAGCTCTTTCCTTCCCTCAAGCCTTGAGCGACTTCAATCAAACGGATGCTAGCTCCTCCGGAGCCCGAGACAAACAGAAAAATGAGATAGCATGCACAAGCAGAGGGCATGTTGTCGGAAACCTTGCCAATGATGGTTCTTTGCGGTCACCGTATCGAGAGAATCGATGCATCGGGCTCGGGATATCCAACATGCCATTACCAATCAGAGATCGAGCATCATGTGCGTTGAGACCGCACATCCGCCCTAAAGCTTGGGCATGGCCAAAACGAGACTGAGGCAAGATCTCTTCTGAGCGTTCAGACTCCATCAAAGCTTGAAAATCTTCAAAAGTAGGACATACCTCTTGCCCTCCGAAGCTGAAGACATGCGTCGCCGGGTTCCAAAATCTCACTGCGGCGTGGAGGAAAGGAAGGTGCAATGGAGTCCGACCCAGCGTGAATAGTGCATTCAAGCCGAAACCTTGGAAGTTCAACTTTTCCGAGCCATCTAAAGAAGATATCCAAGATGTGAGATTTTCTGCGAGAAATGCCTCCATCTTTGTGCAAAACAGTGATGAAATGAAAGAGTTCCAAAGTTGGAGCTTTATAGGGGAAGGAAAACACTATTTGGAGACACGTGTCACAATTCTGGGAGGTGTAACAAAGGGGGCCGGCCGGCCACCTATTCTAGCAGGCCGGCCACCCTTCAGTCTCCAAGTGCAAAATGTGGCCGGCCAAGCGTTGGTCCTATTTTTGCCCTCTGGAAGGGATTTTGAGGCATTCCTACGCATCGGGGACGTCAAAGGCCTCCATTTCTCTCAGTTTCGGGTACATTCCATCATCCAGATCGTTTGTCCGAAGTATGCTTTGTTGTATTTTAGCTTATCGAGTTGTTGTTGTGTTTATCGAGTTGTAAGTTTTGTCGAGCTGTCGCATTTTGTGTTTTGAGTTATTACTTTTTTGTTTACTTTTTGTTTACGCGATTTTGTTGAGTCTTGTTTATTGAGTCGTTAACATTGTTGTACTTTGCTTATTGTAGACACCCCATTCTTGACCGTCCTCAAGACTTGGACGTCACCGTTTGAACACTCGGTGATCATCCATGTGTGTGTTCGTTTGGAGTTCCCAGAGTTCTCGGCTCGCGCGCCGTGCCTCAGGACCTCCGAACTCGACCGTTTGTGTTTGGTTTTGCACCAAACACTTGTGTTTTGCCTTTGAGGGGCAGGGAATGCCTTCTGAGGCATCCCCACACCACCGGGGCTAGAGGCCACCGGTGGTCAGTAGTTGTCACCGGCACTATATTGTGCCGGTCGGCACTGTTTGTGCCGGTCGGCCTTTGTTTTGGGCGAAATGACCATTTTGCCCTGCCGACCTTGTGCACTTCTTTGTGTGAGATATTTTCTCACTGTATGCAACTTGTTTCTCCTCCATACGTGTATGGAGGGATGAGCTTCTTAGTGGCCAAGCTTGTAAGCTTTTGGCCTATAAGAGGAAGGCTCTTCCTCTTGGCTAAAGGTTAGAAAATCTTCAGAGAGTTCAGCCATTGTTAGAGAATTGGAGCTCTGGTTTAGGTTAGAAACATATATATCTATCCTATATCTATCATTCTCTTGTTAAACTAGGTGTTTTGTGCCATACTATTGCACTAAAGCACCTAGTGTCCCACTCTTCTTGGGCGAGGCTCCAAAGAGTTGTTCTTGGAGTTTTTGGTGGTTTTTGAACTCAAGGAGGCAACAACATCAACTCTTGTGAAGATAGTCAACGAGGGTGAGAAGTTTACACTTTATTCCCCATTTTTGCACCTTGCTTTTACTTAGTTTAAAACAGTTTTTGTGCTTAGTGATTAACACATAAAATCTCTGTTTTTAAGCCCTCTTTATTGTTCATTAAGAGTGTTGTGAGGTTTGGGGAGGTTTGACCCCTCTTAGGCCTTGAAAAGGTCCCATTTTTGTGCTATTTTGGAGAGATCCGAGATTTTGGTGAAAGGATCTCTTCACCACTGAAATCTTGAGGGATTTCAGTGGTGAAGAGCATGCCTTGAAGTCTCAAGAAGGAGAGGGCCACCCCCTCTCCTTGATGTCCTTGAAAAGGACAAATTTTGCTCTTTGAGAGAGCTCCATGTTTGGTTGTGTATTGAGCATGTCTTGGTTGTTTACTATGCTTATATTGCCATGGTATAACATGCCTCTAAGTTGGTTTTGGTCTCCTATACATGCCTAGTGTAGTTGCCTTGTAATGCCTCTTTTATGCCTTAACATGACTAGGTTGTTTGCCCTATTTTCTAGCATGTTTTAGGCTTAGATTTGTGAAGCTTGTAAGCTTATTTTGCCATGATTCAGCTCTGTCCATAGCTATTTTGGCCAATCTTGGCATGTATTTGGTAGCCTCTTTGTATTTGGCTTGTTGGCCTCAAAAGCATGAATATGTGGTATGCTATTCTAGCTTTGTTTTTGATGATTAGAACCATCTAGCATGTCATTTCAGTCCTTCATGCATGCTTGTTTGATTGCCTTAGTGGCCTTGTTAATGCTCTAAGGGTATATCTTGTATGCTCCATGTTTTGGCTTCAATGCATGCCTTTAGCTTAATGACTTTTAGATGCCATCTAAGTAGCTTTTTGGCCTTGCTTGAACATGCTAAGAACCTATTTTTGGTTGTTAAGTGCATGCCATATGTGTTTGTGCCAAGTGTGGTTTAAATGCCCTATTGACTTGCTTTAAGCCTAGGCCATTTGCATGCTTTGTTTGGAATGCTCTATTGCATGATTTGGCATCATGTTTAACATGAATTTCAGAGCTTTAAATGCATGCTATTAGTCCATGTTTGGCCTCTTTAAGTATGCATGAGAATTGTTTTGGTTTGCCTAAGTCTTGGGCCTTGACACTTGCATATGTGTGTGTGCATTTGGTCTCATCTTCTAGGCATTTTGGCCACTGATCTTAGGCCTTTTAGGGTTGCCTAATTCATGTCTAAGTCCATCATTCCATTGGATTGCATGCTTGTATTATATGCTTGTTTGTATGCTTGCATAAATGCATCAATATTGTCCATCTTGCACCCTAGATGACATGCTTAGGATTGCACCACATTAACATGCATACCAAGCCTCTTGAAGTGAGTTTGATGGAGGTTTGGTACCCCTTTTGTGCCTATGTGTTTTGCATGCATTTGAAAGTGAAGGTGCATTCTTGGTTCTTAGGATCATCACGCATGGAAATGCGCGATTGATGGTCCGGGAATCGAGGCACATGCCCTCTTGAGTCCATAGCATGATGAGGGATGTGCTTGGTGCATACATGCTTTGGTTTGCATTGCCTTGCCTTTGGTTTCTCTGCCGCTGTCGATTGGTGTTCTGCAGGATAAAGGGCGATCGGCACTCTTTATTGCCATTTGCCTCTTGGCACCGATAATGAAATCAGTCGGTGGCTTCCTCTCTCGGCCGGTGGCTCCTGCCTCGGCCGGTGATGTTCCCTGCTCTCGAGAGGCACCCTGAAGTTTTGGGAATTTTCAGAGAAGGAGCAGAGAAGCAGAGGCCACACTTGGGCGGCGGTGTAGTTCGGCGAGCCGGGTGATCGGCCTCCTCCTTCCGAGGCATTTATCGCTTAAATAGATTAATTAGTCTATTTAATTAATTTAGTTGATTTGTAATATTTAATTAGCTAGAATAGTTAATTATTTATTAAACTGTATTATTATTTGGTCCCTCCGAGCGAGGCGAATTTGTAATAAGCGTGTGTGAGTGGGTGTATGTCTTCCAACCCCACTTCTTTCTATCCCTTTTATTTACACCTTATGGTAGATTAGGGCATGTCTAAATTAGCATACTTTATGCAATGCATGTGTGCATTCATGCATTTGTTTACATGCACCGGGCTCGGTACATCATACAAACTGCATCGTACTTCCAATTCCAAATTGAATACGTGCTGCGTGATAGCATTTCACATGCCATATTTAGGTTTAGCCGAGCCTACTCTAGGTTGCATTTATGCTGTGTTGCATTAACCACTTGACATGAACTAGGTCATGCATATTTTGCTAACTAGTTTCTTGTTTACGGCAGTGCGATGTAAGTGTTTTTCGCTTTAGCATGTCGCATGCGTGTGATTGTTTGCCATGACACTAGGATTGCCATGCTAAATGCTTACATGATAAACCTGTTTGAATGCTGTGGGTGGAGGTTGGATTGCTCGAGTTGGAACAATTCGTTGAAATCGCATTTTAGCCTACTTGCGAGTAGCAAAAGAAAACAACACGTTTTTCGAGACAAAACGGATATGCAATGTTTATTTCCAAGTTAGGCGATCTAGTCTATACTTTTGTGCTGTGCGCATCACATAGTAATTCTAGGTTAATAATTGGAATAAGAACGCATAAAGTTTTCAAAATCGGATATCACGGTTAGTAGAGGCCGGTCTTCGGACCAGGCGAAAGGGGGTGCTCATAGCTGACCTTCCCCGATCGTACCCAAGCTCCCTGTAGACACCCCATTTTTGACCGTCCTCAAGACTCAGACGTCACCGATTGAGCGCTTGGTGATGTTGCATACTGTGCTCGTTCAGAAGTCTTAGAGTCGCGGCCGTGCGCCCTGCCTCCGGACTTTCGAACTTTCTTCTCTACCTTGTCTCGGTTTTCGAACCAGGCTCGGTTTTCTCTGTTTTCTTTCCTGGGGGAAGGAAGTGGTCCCGTAGATTATCTCTCGGTGGCCGTGAGCTACTTTTTCGTGGCCGTAGGCCATTTTGCCCATTTCGGAGCCCGGTTCCCGGTTTTCGGGATCGTCAGGCCGTGTGCCTCGGCTCGGGACCGCCCAACCATCTCCGAGTTCTCCGGTTTTTGGCTTGCACCTCTGTTTTATGTTCCGAGGAACGCTGGGGCCCCTGATGCCCACTTCGCAGCCGAACACCACTTCCGGTGCCCGGCGACCCATTTTCGGGACCCCGAACTGCGTGATTTGGGCCCCGAGCATTCATTTCGCATCCGCTTTCTCCGGTTTCTGGCAGGAACCTCTGTTTTATCATTTCGAGGAACCCTGGGGCCCCCGATGCCCACTTCGTGGCCGTATGCCACTTTCGGTGCCTGCGACCCATTTTCGGGACCCCGAATTGACGGTTTGGGCCCCGAGCATTCATTTCGCATCCGCTTTCTCCGGTTTCTGGCAGGAACCTCTGTTTTATCATTTCGAGGAACCCTGGGGCCCCCGATGCCCACTTCGTGGCCGTATGCCACTTTCGGTGCCTGTAACCGGTTTTCGGGACCCCGAATTGGCGGTTTGGGCCCCGGACATTCATTTTGTATCAGTTTTCTCCGTTTTTTTGGCAGGTACCTCTGTTTTGTCATTCCAGAGGACACTGGGGTCACAGATACCCACTTCGCTGCTGAATACCACTTCCGGCACCCGCAGCTCATTTTCGGGATCCCGATTCGCTCGGTTTTGGCCCCGAACGTTCATTTCTCATTAGTTTTTGTTCAAACTTGACAGGTACCTCTGTTTCAACATCAGGAAGATCACTGGGGGGGGAGAAGCCAGCAATTATCCCAGATAAGCAGTTTCGCTCTTCCGGAGCCCGTTTTTCTCACTTCCGGGCCAATGTTGAACACCTTGGGGGTATTTTCTTCCAACCAAAGTTACATATTTGTGATGAGGGAACATGGGAGGACCCTAAAAGCTACTGGTCGGCCAGAAACTGTGGGTTTCATTTTTTGGCCTCTTCTTCAAGCTCTATGTTGTGGCTCCTGCTTCAGTATTGCCAATTTCCGGCCTTGGAACCTTGTTGCACACATCTAGGAGGACACTTTGGTATGGTGGTCGGCCAGCACTTATTGGTTTCATTTTTGGGCCTCTCCTTCAAGCTCTATGTTGTGACTCTTGGTTCAATGTTGCCAAATTCTAACCTTGGATCCTTGTTCTACACATCTGGGAGGACACTTTGGTATGGTGGTCGGCCAGCAATTGTGGGTTTCATTTTTGGGCCTCTCCTTCAAGCTCTATGTTGTGACTCCTACTTCAGAGTTGCCAGATTCCAACCTTGGGGCTTTGTTCTACACACATGGGAGGACACTTTGGTATGGTGGTCGGCCAGAGTTTCTACTGTTCATTTTTTGGGGTGGCCGGCCGGCCATGGTGGGTGGCTGGCCGACCAGGTGGGGTGGCTGGCCGGCCACCTCCTGAAACCAGTTCACTGGCTTTCGGCTGTCCCGGTGTCCGAATATCTTCCAACATATCCCGGGGCATCCGGGGGATATTTCGGGAGGGAAAGATTGGGTGCTTTCCCTCCCCTTTTGCACCCCATTTCTTGCCTATTTGAAGGACCCTCCCTCTCCTTCTTCAAGGTTGAAAAAAATTGTCTCAAGAACACTTCCCCAAATTCCTCCATTTTCATAGCTCAAAACCTCAAAAAGCTTCTAAGTCTCTAGGTCTTCTCTTCATCAACACCTAGCTTCACCATCCCTACTACCATTCCAGCAGCTAGGAAGTGAATTTCAGAGGTTGAGAAGCTACAAATCAAAGCCAAGAATCAAAGAAAGACAAGTCTTCAAGGGTAAGTCTTCAAAACCAACTTTTAGGGCTTTTTCTTGATTCATTTCTATACTCCAATTGGTTGAGAATTGGGGCTCCGAACCCTACTGTTTTTGTGCTTTTTTTGAGCCCCTCTACAACTTTGTAGAAGGGCTCAACTTCATTTGAGGCTCCTATGATATACTTGTTTCAATACCTAGCTTTTATGCCATTATCTTGCATGCTAGTTTAGGCCTATTTCCTTTTGTTTTCAGAGGTCCGACCCCTACTTATTTTGTGCTCATTTTGAGCCCCTCTACAACATTGTAGAAGGGCTCAACTTCATTTGGCCATTGTATATACCACCTCCTTCAAATTTCATCAAGTGTGCCCTTTTTGCATGCAATTTTTGACCTATTTGTGTTTGTTTTTGGGACTTCGACCCCTACTGGTTTTGGTCTTATTTTGACCCCCTTTACATATTTCATGAAGAAAGTTTTGTCATTTGGTGTGTGCATTGCATGTCTCATGATATAGCCTATTTGGAAGCCTACTTTGCATGGATCTTACAGCATGTTTGTATTCTGATTTTGAGGATGTCATATTCTGAAATTGTGCTTATTTTTATCTCGTCTTCAATATTGTAGAAGAAAGTTTGTCCATTTGGGGTTTGCATATATCACTTGTCTCAATACCCCTCTTTTGGCCACTAATTTTGCATGCTATTGTTGATCTATCCCTACTTGCATTTTGGCCAAGATTGTTACTGAAAAAATGCCATATTTGGGACTGCCTTGCTACTGTTCTTGCTTCCATGATCATATTTTGCATGTATAGCATGGCTATAGGCCATTTCGGGGCATAATTTCACATTTTCGGGATGAATGCATGCTTCGAGTGTTATTTCGAATTGTTTCGGGGCTGTTTTCCCCTTTATTTAGGTGCTAAAATTCCATTGCCATGCTTACATATCATTCCCTATGCCATTTGCATCATTTTTGCATTGCCTCGGTTTGCGTGCCAGTGTGCACGCCTTTCGAGGTGCCCCTGTTTTATCCGACGGCAGCCTATGCGAGTGTGGTTGAGGCCCTCTCATGTCGGCGTAAGCCCAATTTGCATTTTCATGCTTCTACACCATTGCCTCGATTTGCGTGTCCGCACGCAGCGTTTGGCGACTTTATTCTACCCGGCCTCTGTGTGAGTGGTGAGGCTCTCCCATGTTGGTGTAAGCCCATCGTCGCATTCCGAATGCCATTTCATCCCATTTCATCGTCGCCTCGGTTTGCGCGCCCGTGGGCACGCACTTCGAGGCACTTCGGTTTTATCCGATTTTCATCTTTCATCGTCGCCTCGGTTTGCGCGCGACTTCGAGGCACTTCGGTTTTATCCGATTTTCATCTTTCATCGTCGCCTCGGTTTGCGCGCCTGTGGGCACGCACTTCGAGGCACTTCGGTTTTATCCGATTTTCATCTTTCATCATCGCCTCGGTTTGCGCGCCCGTGGGCACGCCGCTTTGCCGATTTATCCGATTTTCATCTTTCATCATCGCCTCGGTTTGCCGCGTGAGCACGCACTTCGAGGCACTGCCATTTATCGATTTTCATCTTTCATCATCGCCTCGGTTTGCGCGCCCGTGGGCACGCACTTCGAGGCACTTCGGTTTTATCCGATCTTCATCTTTCATCATCACCTCGGTTTGCGCGCCCGTGGGCACGCACTTCGAGGCACTTCGGTTTTATCCGATTTTCATCTTTCATCATCGCCTCGATTTGCGCGCCTATGGGCACGCGTTTCGAGGCACTTCGGTTTTATCCGGTTTCTATTTTGTCATCGCCTTGGTTTGCGTGCCCGTGTGCACGCATTTCGAGGCACTCTGTTTTATCCGGTTTGCATTTCATCATTGCCTCGGTTTGCGTGCCAGTGGGCACGCATTTCGAGGCACCTCATCCTTATCATTCCGACATCCTATGTGAGTGTGGCTGAGGCCCCATTCATGTTGGTATAAGTCCATCATTACATTTCGCATGTCATTCCGCATCGCCTCGGTTTGCGTGCCCGTGGACACGCATTTCGAGGCATCTCATTTTCATAGCATTGAGCATGCTAGGTTGTATGTTAGTTGCATTTCATGCATATCATGTGTATTGCACGGGAAATGAGGCGCGTTCTGTACTCCGAGTAACGGAACGGGTCTCAATTCCCAAGTCACCGACACTCCGGATTACCCATGATGGAGTTAGGTTTTGTTGTAGCATTCATATGCATTCATCCCATATTGAGTTATGCAATTCGATTCCTCGGCCATCATGCATCGATGTGCGTGATTGGTGGCACGAGGATCGAGGCATGCATATATTTGTGAAATACATTGCTATGCCCTTTTCCTGCTCTCTGTTGCAGCGAAATGAAGAATCAACAACTCTTCGGAGTCCGGCACGCATTTCAAGAAATATTGCCAACAGAGGCTAATCGGGGCATCGGTGGATTTACTGGCAAATTTCAACAAACATCTATCGAAGCAAGGGTCCACGGCTTGCACGCCTCTTTTTATTAATTAATTTGTCAATTAATTAGAAATTTGTATATTTATTTCCTGATCAGATATTCTTTTATTGATCAGATATTTATTAGGACTCTGGCATGAGGGCATAAATGTAATAAGGGTGGGTGAGTGTGATGTATGTCTTCCAACCCCATTTCTTTCTCCCTTTTATTTACCCGCCATTTATGGTTAGATATAGGGCATACTTCAATTAGCATACAGCATGACAGCACGTTTGCATCATTCATCTATATTGCACGCACCGGGCTCGGCGCATCATACAAACTGCATCGTATTTCAATTCCAAGTTGAAGACATGTTAGTTGTAGCATTTCACATACCATGTTTAGAATAGCCGAGCCTGTCATAGTTGCATTTTGCATGTGTTGCATTAGGCATTTTAGCATATTTAGGATTCATGCATGATTTCTAACAAGCTTCTGTTTTGGCTCGGAGTACTAGGTAAGTTTTATGCTTTAGCATCCTTGCATGCGTGTGAGTGTTGCCATGATAGCATGCTTGCCATGAGGCTAAATGCTTATGTGATATAACTGCCTTGAATGCCTGTGGGTGGAGGTTGAGTTATTTGAATTGGGACAATTCATCAAATGTTTGTTTTAAAGCCCACTAGATAGTGGCAAAATCATTGTTTTCTTAAGCCCACGAGGGTGGCAAATCCAAGATTTTAGCCTACTGCGGGTAGCACCTTCACACCATTTTCAAATAAACAAACATGAAATGTTTTGTTCCAATTTAGACGGCCTTCTATACTTGTTTGTCATGAGCATCACATAGTAATCCTAGGCTAATAATCGAATAAGAGCATACAATGTTTTCAAAATCGATATCATGGTTAGTAGAGGTCTTTGACCAAGGCGAGAGGGTGCTCACGATGTGACCTTCCCTAATCGTACCCAAGTTCCCGAGCCAACTTTGGTGATGGCGGACACGTGGCCTTCGGACCGAGTCGGGTTTCCTAAATTTCCCATTTTAAAATATTTAGGTGGCGACTCGTTATCCGCAAAGCAATCCATGTTTGGCACTTCTTTCAAAATCTGTTTTCCTTCAAAACGATTTGGGATTTGGACTCTTTGGTTCGAGATTTAGAACCGCAACAAAATCGAGTCCGAATCAGCGAGGCCCCGTGAGCGTTGTTACACTCGAGCCAAGACCACTTTGGTGATAGCGGACATGTGGCCTTGACCGAGTCGGTTTCCTAAATTTCCCAAAAATAAAATATTTAGGTGGCGACTCATGTCCGCAAAGCGATCCATGTTTGGCACTACTTTTTCAAAAATCAGTTTTCTCAAACGATTTGCCGGATTTGGACTTTTTGGTTCAGATTTAGAACCGCGACACAAAATCGAGTCCGAACTGTAGAGTGAAGCCCACGGGCGCGTCTACACTTATCGAGTTGTAAACTTGCTAAGATTCTGTTATTTCTTAGTAAGCCGAGTTTTGATTTGTTGCGTCGGTTCATTACCTGACCCAGTAAATACACAAGGCACGTTTTCATTCAGTTTCATTTTGTGCAAAATGATGCGGTGCAATGCTAAGAATTTCAAATACAAACATCTTTTCAAAAGCTGTTTCATTCCATCATGTTTTACAACAAAACAAAGGTACAAGTTTTACAGGAAATAAAACTGCCTAACAATATGCAAAATGCTACAAACTACTAGCAAAAAGTAAAATAAAGCAGGAAATAGCATCAATATCCTCGGGAGAGGGAATGAGAAGGCCCTCTCATCCTCTTCTGCGGGACAACCTCTGCACCATCATCACTATCCGGGTCAGAGCTATCATCCTCCGGATCGCTGCCTCCACCTCCCGAAACCAAGACCGAGCCTCCTCCCAGCCAGATATCTCGACTCACGGCTCATGACCTTCTCCTCCTCCTCAATAATGGGCGCCTGCTCATGAGATGACCTGCTCCTCGAGCTCCTCAAAGGCCTAGATGGCCCTAAGAAGGCCTGATGGCCCAACTCCGAAAAGGCCGGATGGCCCAAGACTAACAGTCCAAGACTGACCTCCGAGAAGGCCCGTGGCCTACCACATGAGCATATACAGGAGGCATCTGAAAGTGAAAAGTTCAAATACATCAGTTCAAATATGAAAAGTAGAGTGAAGTACAATATGCGAGTGGGGTGTGTATCAGATGTGCTCTACACAGTCTATCAATACAGCAGGATGTTCAAAACTAGCGTATCATCAGAAATATGCTAAATACAGGAAAGATGGACAAGACGCAGACCCCATAATGGCTACCAGGCTTCCTCCGTAAGATCATGCCCTCGAATGTGGCCAGCATCCCAAGTATCTCATCCGTGTACTCAACTGGAGGCTATAGATACAAATGCAAAACTATCGGTGAAGGAATGAATGTCCAAGTAATCTGACTGATAAATCCAAGCTGTAAAACGTACCGGGGGCGAATAAGGATCTCTGACATATCTGTGGTCAGGAAAAGGAGGCTCTAGTGAGACCTGGTAAGGAGTCCCGAACCGCCAACTCGTCAACTCGGTCGGCATGTCTGGCCACCCAGGATGATGAAGAGACGGAGGGATCGGAGGAATCGAACTACCTCTACCCCTGGATGCACCAGCCCTGCTAGAAGAGGGAATATCCGTAGCACCGGCACGACTCGAAGATGGTACATCAGTAGGCCTCCGTGGTGGAGCACGCACTCCCATCAAGGGGTGCATCAGATATATACGACGATAGGTGGCGTAATCCCTCTCCATGAGATGTAACAAAGAATCGGTGCCCTGCATAGCACTAATGACCTCCTGGGCAGAGAGTCTATCGGCAGTCCGCATAGTGGCTGGAGGTACACCAAGAGGGTCTTGAGAATCGTACCCCCACACCTGATGCAGAGAGCGTTCCCTCAGGAACCATGCCCTACCAACTAGTCCTTCGAGCAGGAACCTATACTGGGAATTACCCGATCCTCCGGGATACTGATGTCGGAGACCATCACCTAAGACCGCCCAGGGCTGCCAAGTAATCTGCGGATAACCAATGCATAAATCAATTAGAAATCAGGAATATACAGGGCAGATCAAAGATGAAAATGAAAGGAATTGAGAGTTCTGAAATACCTCTGTCGTTCGCACAATATCAAAATACTGTCGCAGGTAGAAGAGAGTCTCCGAGGTCTCGGTCGGTGCTCGCCCTCAAATACCAGTGAAAACGGAGTCATAAGGAGTCCTGCCACCTCCATCTCCGGGGCTAATGTGGTAAAGTATACGTACACCCATAGCTGAGAAAAGTAGTGCGGAATGTGAATACAAAGTGCGAAAGGTAGAATACATAGTGCAAAGTGCGCCGTGTGTGCAATGAACAAGTAATGAGGAGCAGAAATGTAAATCAAGAGGATGAACGCATTCTCCTGTGCTCTCCAATAGCCGAGTAAGTCTCCCGCCACGAGAGGTCAGACTCATGTAACAATAGAGGGTAGCCAGGGCGCCACCCTCATATACCGACTGACCTGTGATAGGTCCACTAGGGCACTCAGAAGATACAACCCGACAGTGTTCCCCCTATCAGCAAACAGAGTGGTGCCAAAGAGGAACATAAGGAAACCTTGGGTGTACTACTCAACCTCCTCGGGAGACTCAGGCTCCATCTCCGGCCTCCGAAAATGGGAAGAGAACCAAGTGTACCGCACTCTCCCAGAAGCCCTGTCTACAGGTGGGCGAGCCCCTAATAGATGTACCCAAGCGGCCTCCCACTCTCCCATATCCTCGTCATAAGGTATAGGCTAACCGCCTATGTCTAGGTCGGTGAGTACGGCAAAGTCTAGCGGAGTCATGGTCATATCCCCGGTGGCAGAAAAATGGAAAGAATTGGTGGTGTCCCACTATCTCTCCACCAAAGCAGCTAACAATGTCCTGCTGGCAGGACAGTGTGATAACCCCGTGCAGAATGCTCCAAACCCTGCTGAGTCAACCAAATCCCGGACAGCCTCTGGAAGCTCAGCGTACCACTCTCTTGGCAAAGGTGAGCCGTATCCTCAAGACGGCGAGAGCCAACTCAAGATTCGTAATGAATATATGTGTTCAAGACACAATAAAATGCAAGCCGTATGCAAGTAACAAGTCAGGTGCAAATGAAATAAAGTAGGGTGTGTGCAAATGAAATAAAGTAGTCGGTGCAAATGAAACGAACCGATGGTAGTGTTCACATCAAAATCTGGGCTGCGTGTTCAAGAACTGTTTTGGGTCACAGTGTTCAAACCTTACCCGATTAATTTGTGTGTTCACATCAAAACTGGGTCATGTGTTCAAGAATTTGTGTTTTGGGCTGCGTGTTCAAACCTTACTCAGTGGGCTGCGTGTTCACTTCAAATCTGGGCTGCGTGTTCAGTAAATCTGTGTTTTGGGCTGCGTGTTCAAACCTTACCCAGTGGGCTGCGTGTTCACATCAAAATCTGGGCTGCGTGTTCAGTAAATCTATGTTTTGGGCTGTGTGTTCAATCCTAAGTAATGGGCTGCGTGTTCAGTGAATCTGTGTTTTGGGCTGCGTGTTCAAATCCTAATCAGTGGGCTGCGTGTTCAGTAAATCTGTGTTTTGGGCTGCGTGTTCAAATCCTAATCAGTGGGCTGTGTGTTCACCATCAACTTGGACTGTGTGTTCAGAAAATCGGAGTTTGGGACTGTGTGTTCTACTCTTAATTAGTGTGGGCTGTGTGTTCACCATCAACTTGGACTGTGTGTTCAGAAAATCAGAGTTTGGGACTGTGTGTTCTACTCTTAATTAGTGTGGGCTGTGTGTTCACCATCGACTTGGACTGTGTGTTCAGAAAATCGGAGTTTGGGACTGTGTGT
Source organism: Camellia lanceoleosa (assembly GCA_025200525.1). Taxonomy (NCBI): domain Eukaryota; kingdom Viridiplantae; phylum Streptophyta; class Magnoliopsida; order Ericales; family Theaceae; genus Camellia; species Camellia lanceoleosa. Next base: position 100,695,484 of record CM045761.1, on the reverse strand, counting down.
TCTACTCTTAACCAGTGTGTGCGGTGTGCTCACCTTCAAATTCGGGTGGTTTTCGACAAATCGGTGTTTGAGCCGTATGTTCAATTCTTAACTAGTGTGTACCGTATGCTCACAATCAATCACCAATGAGCCGTGTGTTCAAGAATTCAAGTGTTTAAGTCACATGTTCGTAATGCAAATAAAGTCTTGTGTCATAAGCTAAAGCGTGGTGTTCAAGCATGGCAAAGCTACAAAATGCACGAAAAATAAAGTAAAATACCTCTCGTGCATCGTGAGAGAGGTGTCGCCCCGCTCGCAAGTAAATCCTGGTGCGGTTATTGAACCAGTGAAATGACGAAAACGTTCATGGAAGCATATGTACCGGTGGAGCGTATCTCCCGGGAATAAAAGGGCGGACTCTCGGGGGCAGTGTCATGATATCAAAATCATCCCTGGCACCTGGAGGACCTCCACCATGAGAGTAATCACCCGCCATTTCAAGAAATCTGCAAAAGGAGCAAAAATGAGCCAAAATTGGAAAAAGTCAACAAAAGTCAACTCCCGGGAAATGGAAAAATCAACAAAAGTCAACTCCCAAGAAAATCTTCCAAATATTGAGACAAACTTACCTCAAGTGGCGAAAATGAGAAAAGAAGCCCCGAAATCAAAATTTAATCGGTTCAAAGTGCTTAAAACTAAAGTGCTTAAAACTGAAAGATTTCGCGAAAACAACTTGCGTGGAAGGCCGAAAAGCGCGTATAAAGTGCAGATCTGAAGAAAAAAATGGTTTGGGGAGCAAGGGAAGGAGTTTTCGCAGCTATGGGAGTGATTTCGGAGGCATTGGGCAAGGGAATATATAGAAATGAGCCAAAATGACAAAATTGCCCCCTGTTTTGGACAGGTGGCCAGCCGGCCACCTTTTCTGGCTGGCCGGCCATTTGCTTTTTGTTTCCTGGCCGGTGGCCTTCCCTAGGGAAACCACCTGGCTGGTGGTGTTCCCCACATCCCCCTCTAGCTCTCTGCAAATTTTGAGGAAGATCGGAGTTCTCGGGACCCGAAAAAGTTCAAGAAAAGTGCACTTTCTGGCGCGAAATTGCTCCGCCAGAACTTCAGTTGCAATTTCTGACATGTGTCTCATTATTACTCATCAAAATCAAGGTGTATCCTTTTTGAACATGTTGTAACCTCTCCGGGAGGTAAATCAGTGGCCGCAATCGAGTCGCCTTCGCCGAAATGCGTGTTTTCTTACTCGTTGTTTCGCAACAAACGGGCACCCTGATTTATGCTCGTTTTGCATTGTTGTGCATATAACTTGCATTCTCATGAACATGTTGAATTGACATGCATGTTTTCTTGGTGTACCATACCTCTGTGCTTGAGCATGCGTTGTCACGCACGTTCCTTTCTCGCATTGCGATGCATTCACTCGCCGACACTGCGTGTGTCAAACTTTCGGAACCACAGGAATCACATTGAATATATGTTGTTAACATATTGTTCTTGTTGAATTTCTCTCTTTCGCAGGCACGATATTGTATGTACGGTTCATTTGAGGCTGGTGCGACCAGACGAATCGCGCAGGTATCATATCTTCTCCGTGTGAGACGCGATGAGAATTGAATGATTCTCCGCATTCCTAACTGCATGAAATGTAGTTGTTGCTTTGCATTCTTGCTTAAAACTGTTGCATCTATTTGCGAATACTTGCCTCATTACGACTTCTTGCATTTGCATGATCATTTGGCTCTGCATGTCGCTTTACATTTTGCCCCCACTGCGGCACACCACAAGGGCACATATCTCTGCTCATCTTGTATGATTGTCTAAGTCTTCTACTTGTCAAAATGGGTCGCCTCTAGGCTTTGACATTCACTCCCGCCACTTCTTGACTTCCGAAGTTCACAAAGAGGGCAAATCAGACACCCCATTTTTGACCGACCTTAAGACTCAGACGTCACCGATTGAGCGCTCGGTGATGTTGCATATTGTGCTCGTTCAGAAGTCTCAGAGTCGCGGCTGTGTGCCCTGCCTCCGGACTTCCGGACTCTCTTCTGTGCCTTGTCTCGGTTTGCGAACCGGACTCGATTTTCTCTGTTTTCTTTCCTGAGGGGAGGGAGAGGTCCCGTAGACCATCTCTCAGTGGCCGTGGGCTACATTTCGTGGCCGTAGGCCATTTTTCCCATTTCGGAGCCCGGTTCCCGGTTTTCGGAGCCGTCAGGCCGTGTGCCTCGGTTCGGGACCACCCAACCATCTCCGATTCCTCTGGTTTTTGGCATGCATCTCATTAACTCCCTTTCGAGGGACACTGGGGTCTTAGATACCCACTTCGTAGCCAAACACCACTTTCGGTGCTTAACAGCCGGTTTTTGGGACCCCGAACTGCGTGTTTTGGCCCCCGAGCATTCGTTTTGCATCGGTTTTTGTTCATTTTCGGCAGGTACCTCTGTTTTATCACCAGGAAGATCACTGGAGGGTGGGAGGCCAACAATTGTCTCAGCAACCAGTTATGCTCCTCCGGCGCCCGTTTTTTTCACTTCCGGGCTAATGTTGAACACCCTAGGGCCATTTTCTTCGAGCCAAAATCACATATTTGTGTTGTACACACATGGGAGGACCCTAAAAACACATGGCCGGCTAGTAATTGCAATTGGACCTTTTGAACCCCTTCTAAAAGTGGCATGTTGTCTCTCTTGTTTCAGAGTTACCAATTTCCAACCATAGGGTCTTGTTGTACACACATGGGAGGACACCAATATCTGGTGGCCGGCCAGAAATTCACAGTGACCTTTTTGACCCTTGGCCGGCCGGCCATAGGGGGTAGCCGGCCGGCCACCTGCAGCAAAAGTAGATGGCCGGCCATGCTCCTTGGGAGGTGTGCATGGCAGCTGTATAGCTTTATCCCCCAAAATATCTAATTTCGGGAGATATTTTGTAAGCAAGGGAACTTAATCCCTTAAGGCCTACACTCTTGGACACACTTTGACACACCATCCTTGCATGCATACATCTCTCTCTCTCTCTCTCCCTCAAGAGTTAGAACACTTGCCTCAAGCTTACAAACACATATCCATCTCCATCTCTTTGATTCTTCTCAAGTTTGGTGCCATTTCTTCATCATCATCAAGCACCACCACCACCACTCCATTTCCAGCAGCAAGGAGAGGTTCTCAGAGGCTTAGAAGCAACATTCCTCAAGCCAAGAGGTAGAAAAGAAAAGGTCTACAAGGGTAAGTCTTCATTTCCCTCTTTTGTAGCATTTTCTTGCTTCATTTCTTAAGCCTATTTGCTCACTGTTTTAGGCTCCGACCCTAACTGAAAGGGTCACTCTTTTGAGCTTATATTCATGTTTTTTTAAGGGCTCAACCCTGTTTGAGCCCTCCATTTGGCACTTGCTTCAATATCGACTTATATGCCATTTTTTTGCATGAAATTTATAGCCCATGAGTGATCTGTTTTCGAGCATAATGTAAACTGTAAGTGGGCCTATTTTGAGGCTCTCTTCAACATTGAAGAAGGGCTCAATCCTGTTTGAGTCCTATATCTTGCACTTACTTCATAATCTCTCCTATTTACCGTAAACTTGCATGATTTGTTTGGCCTATATGTAAATTGTTTTGGAGTTTGTTACAAACTGTGAGTAAGATTATTTTGTGTCCCTCTACAACATTGTAGAAGGGATCAATCTTGTTTGGGGTCTCCATGTAGTACCTACCATTATACCCCTCTTTGACCCCCTTTTTTTGCATGCTTTTTAAATCTTATCTAGCTTCTGTTTTCGGCCATCATCAGAACTGGAAAAAGTCATATTTTGATCTTCTTGACATATCTCATTAAGGGTCTTTGCTGGTTTGATGAATTTTTGGGGTACCTCATGTTATAGCCTTATGTATCCTAGTTCTTGCATGACATTTTTAGCATGTTTTCATACTGATTTAGGGGATGACATCTACTGTAAATGTTCATATTTTTAGTCCCTCATCAGTTTTTTAGAAGAGTTTTTTTTCATTTGGGCATCGCGTGTATCACTTGCTTCAATACGGCTCTTGCGGGGCCATTTTTGCATTCTTGCTTAATCCTATGTGTGCTTGATGTTTAGCCCTGTTTATGACTGAAAAATGATTTTCTTGGGGCTTTCTTGCTACTGTATTTTCATTCCATGTCCATATTGTGCATGCATTGCATAGCTATAGGCCATTTCGGGTGCCTAAATTCATGTTTCGGGGCCATTTCATGCATCGGGTGTACTTTCGCCTCATTTCGGGACTGTTTTTCCCCACATTTCAGTGCTGAAATTTTATTTTCATGTTTACATATCATATTCCATGCCATTTCATGCCTTAGGGCCATTGCCTCGGTTTGCGTACCCGTGTGCACGCATTTCGAGGCATCTCATTTTTATCCGACGGCCTCTTATGTGAGTGTGGCTGAGGCTCTCTCATGTTAGTATAAGTCCAATTTTCATTTGGAGTGCCATTTCATGCTTTAGTACCATTGCCTCGTTTTGCGTGCCCGTGTGCACGCATTTCGAGGCACTTCATTTTCATCTATTGGCCTCTTATGTGAGTGTGGCTGAGGCTCACTCATGTTAGTATAAGTCCATTTTTGCATTCTGTATGCCATTTTAGTCTCGTAGCATCGTGTATGCCATTGCCTCGGTTTGCGTGCCCGTGTGCACGCATTTCGAGGCATCTCATTTTTCATCTCTCGGCCTCTTATGTGAGTGTGGCTGAGGTCCACTCATGTTAGTGTAAGTCCAATTTGCATTGCGTATGCCATTTCATGCCTTAGGATCATCGCCTCGGTTTGCGTGCCCACGTGCACGCATTTCGAGGCATCTCATTTTCATAGCATTGTGCATGCTAGGAACGTATTTTAGTTGCATTCATACATATCATGCATATTGCATCGTGTTCGGGATAGGAGTTAGCTGCACGGAACGCACGCCAGATTCGAACGACGTGTGAACGGGTCCCAATTCCCAAGTCACCGACACTCCGGATTACCCATGATGGAGTTAGGTTTTGTTGTAGCATTCATCTGCATTCATCCTATATTGAGTTGTGTAATCCGACTCTTTGGCCATCATGCATCGAGATGCGTGATTGGTGGCACGAGGATCGAGGCATGCATATATTTGTGAAATACATTGCTATGCCCTTTTCCTGCTCTCTGTTGCAGCAAAATCAAGAATCAGCAGTCTTCCGAGGCTTAGCACGTATTTCGAGGAGCATTGCAAACAGAGGCTAATTGGGGCATCCTAGTGGATTTCCGCGCAAGGCAGCCCAACATGCATCATTTCATTATCTAGAGCGGAGTCAAGGCAGTCCCTAGCTTGCATGCCAGTTTACAGCTTTCTTAGTTAATTTGTTAATTAATTAGGAATTTGTATATTTATTTCGGACTGTATTATTCTTTCATTCGGACTGTATTATTTATTTGGACCCTCTGCGTGAGGGCATAATTGTAATAAGTGTGGGTGAGTGTGATGTATGTCTTCCAACCCCCACTTCTTTCTCCCTTTTATTTACTTGCTTACGATGGTTAGCTATAAGGCATATTTCAATAGCATACAGTATGACAGCATGTTTGCATCATTCATTTGTTTTGCACGCACCGGGCTCGGCGCAT